>WYDF02259359.1:0-19448 GCA_009867245.2 Adranes taylori
CCGTCCGGGCTCATCCATGTCCATTTTCGTTGGGGGGGTTTCCTGAAGAAGGAGTTCATTGCATATATATTATACTGGATATCTATTCGGTAGGCTTTTGCCCTCTTTCGTTTCTCTAGCCATATCCGTGTGGACCCATGACCCTTTCAGAACTTTCTTGTCGTTGCCCAAGTTTCGCATTGAAGTCTCCCATCAAACTATTTGATTATTTAAAAAAAAAATAAGAATTAGAAATTAATGTTGTTTTAAATTTAATTTCGATAGTTGGTAACTTTGGCTCGCATCATTGATGGGACGCAACAAATCTAGTAACGCGACTTAATATGAAGGTACATATCAAGGAGCCCTTATAGACTTGTTTCGTTCCAACAATGGCGCGAGCCAAAGTTAAATTTAGCAAAAAGTGATTAATAAAATGCATATAAATTTAATTTCGAGCTATAGAAAATAAACAAAAAAAATGTAATCAAAATATTCCAGAAATTTACCAACTTTCTAAAAAATGAGATTAACCATATTGGAAAGTTAATGTTCTGATGAAGGGATGATCTTTATCCCGAAACATCTCAACATTTGTTAATTGATTACGTTGTTAATTGATTGAATTTCTACAATTTCCGTTAGGGAGAATTGATCGTCATATTTAATTTAAATGCAATTTAGTCTAATTGTTTCAAAAAGATGCTTTGCTTCGAATCAGCATTTGGGTTTGTTTGGCGTACTAGCTCAAACACTGTGAATTTTACTTTAATATAGCTCAAACATTTATTGTTGTACGTTCAGATATATACCGAATATGTTAATTATTAAATATTTTATTATTTAATTTAGATTTAATTTTAGTATTCTGCTTAGATCGAATTGACATTTTTATATCCTTATTACGTATTTTAATTAGTAAATAGTTGTTTTTTTGATGAACATTTTATTAAGGCAAAAATTAATATTTAAAAGATTAAAGTTGTGAAAAGTCAACCCTTAACGAAATTAGTTAGCATTTAAATTTAAACAAAATTCATGTGTCGTCAAATAATGCTACCAACCGAGATAGAAATAGCTAACATTTTTAGTCGGCGTGCAATATTGTTATCTCTAGAAGACCGTTGCTCCGATAGCTTTTTCAAATGTCTAATATATTTACTGATAAGTTTTTATAATTTGTTAGCCTTTCAAATAGTTTTGTATCTTAATAGAGTTTGAATTATTTTTTAAAACTTTTTACACGTCCTGACGTCGAACGAATTCCCAGAAAATAGTTAGATCCTTCCTTAATCCTTTTTGTGTTAATTGCATTTTGCAGTACGTTTAGTTAAGTCCTCATTATCTAGCTACTGATTACGAAGAACTTTACCAACCTCTTCTAGCGTCATATTCATAAATACTTCTACACACCCATCTTTAGTTTCAAGATCTAGTTACTTTTGGAACTAGCAACATCAATCTAGTTACTTTTGGAACACTAGATGTCACTAGCATTAAAAAAATTTAAATTAAAAATAACATTACTTCAAAATATTTGTTTACATTCTTATCAACAAACAACAATGTCAAGATCTGCAAACAATTAGCAAAAAGTGTCTGAGAATTGATCCGTAAGCATTCATCAATAGTTTCATACATTCTATCAAAAAGTAATTGGAATGGTGAATGCCTTAGACCCTATTGAGCAGAAGTAGCCGAGGATCAACCCTCAAGCATTCACCAATATTCTAATACACTCTATCAAATAAGTAATCGGAATGGTGAATACGCCGAGTCTTACTGAGCAGACTGAGGCATAAAAATAACTAGTTTTGCTCTATTTTTGTGTATCGGAATAATCCAACATTTAACACTTGTACTTCCTGTTCGACATTGTATTGTACTCATTTTGGCAGAGAGATTACCACCACAGGTTTGAGGTAAATCATTTGATTTTGTATGTTCCTGTAGGTGCTCTTAAAATGCATGATTTAAAAGAAAAACTTACTGAAAAATTCGGGAATTTGGGATTTTGTTCTAGAATTTTGAATGTATGATGGAATGCTCTATTCAGATTTTACATTTCTTATGAAAAGCGTTAATACGTTATCCAGAATTTGATGGTAGCAAAATTGTTCCCACGGTAGGATACTCTAGCACTGTTGTCAAAAATTAGAAAAATTGTAGAAGATTGTTTCCAATCTATTATATTGGAATTTCCATTGACGTGTATGTTGTTCCAGTTTTCACGTTTTTTATCTACAAACAATATTTATTCAGGTAATTAATGCACTGCAAAGAAAATATATTACTTATTGCATATTTCACATCAGAGAATGTCTCACAGTTAAAGGTTAGATATTAAGATTACATATTAGAATTTTTTGTTTTACAATATTTGAGGCCTGTCTTTCCAAAGCGTAATGAGAGCAATTTTATCAATTTCACAGTACGAAGAAAAAACGTAATAAACTGAAGATAATTAAAAGTATAGACCTTGCCATTTGTTATAACACCACTTTATACTTTCTGGTTTGAGAAACATCTCAAACAAAACATAGGTTGCATAACTTTTATAAAAAAAAATACCAGTAGTAGGCAATATTGTTAATACGTTGTAAGTGCCTGTTGGCTGTGCCAGTCAAAATGTTGTATGTGCAATGTTACTTGCATTTTTGTTTTGGTTCGATACATGCTGCAAATCAACAAACTAGTCAAATGAATTTGTTCGATTTATTTATGTCAAACTTTTGTGAAAGTACTCCATGACTACGGTGCCAAGAAAGAGCAACATTGTCCTAATCCGCGGTATACTATACGGTGGCATTGCGTTTCTTGTAGGATGTTCCTGCACAGCAATCGCGGCAAAATCAGCAATGGACCTCCCAGGTTTCAAAATGTTGACCATAGTACTTGATTGTAAATGACCGTGAGAAGTTCACACCTCCACCTTTCCAAAATCAATTCTGCTTAATTTTAATTTGCCAGTTTCGGAGATTTTTAACTTCGTGGTCTTGAGGATAGTATGGATACTTCATGGATACTGTGCACTATTGTTCGCCAATCATGAAAACCTTCTATCACTATGATTAGAAAAGAATTGGTGCATTTTGCTGTTGCCACGATTCGCACTAAATCCATGGGCACTACTGCCTTACACCGCCGCTTCCGTTCCTCCACTAAACCAAAGTCTCTGTCACAATCCCTTTACAAGAATTTTGTGTTCAATTTCAGCAAATATTCTTTTGGCCAGTAAGGAAAGGTACATTATTAACACTATCTAGTTTTGATTTTGTTCACCGCAATTGTCCGACCAGATAATCAATATCCTCTTGTTTGTGTTAATCTCCGTCGTCAACAATTTGTAGTTGCAGTGGACCGCTTCTGCTGAACGACGAACTTCCATGATTTCTGTCCAAAAACACATTATACCTTTGCCTATTTCAAAATCATGTATTCCTAAATTGCAACATGTGAGTTGTTTGGAGTAATACATTTCTGAGTGTGTAAGCTGTGGTATATACATCTGCTGTTAAATATCGTAGCTAATGATATAGGCATCCGAATTTTTTGCGTTATGGGTGTCCTCTTGCACAGCCTCCACTGCTACTTCTGACCGCCTATGGTGAGGTTCCAGCTCTTGCCTCTTGCTGTTCAGCACCCTGAAATACTTTAATCTGCATGTTCAGTTTGTTACAACTAGAGCATGTATCAACGCGAGGTTGCCGGAAACTCAGATTGAAATTAGTCAGGAAGATTTGATTATACCATTGCCTAGAAACAGGAGGCTTAGCATAGTATTTCTCTAGAAATGTTTGGTACATTCTTAAAACATTTAGGTCTGGGAAGAGGTAACGAGATTCGCTTTTTTTTCTATTATAATGACCTATTTTAGATGAAAACGCCGAAATGTGCTGAATAATCATATTACGCCATTAATTTATTTTTCTTGCACTCGATGTTCCATCTCTTTTTTTATTCTGATCCGTTTGCCCTGTCAAATTTTGTCCCCTAACAGATGAACACGAATACTGTATGTGTCACAGAAAGTCTTTAAACAAACTTTATCTTTTGAAGAACCAGATAAGGGCAGCAAATAATTGAGTGAGTGTTGACGTCTACTCTGTGATGCCTGGTCCTAATTTCCATTAAGGATGTATAAATCGCAGAACGTAAGACTGCTGTTTTTCGTAGTTTGCAAGTTCATCCAATTTTTCAAATAAATGTCTTCGGCAGTGCAAAGTAATGGAGGTACAACTTAACTCACATCTGCAGGCTACATGTTAAAGAATGTGACATGTCAGACATTTTAACAACAGATGTTAACTTGTTTACAAACCTCTGATGGTGGAGTCTTTGAAGGCACTGATCTTCCAAATTCTGAAACGTATTAATTTCCACTATTTCTCCGATACTTCTTTACGATTTTCATCGACTTTGAGGGAATTCTAGCCCTTTTCTTTGCCTTACTTTCGTCGCCTTCCATCGTTCCACTGGGATTAACGCCGCACCAACTACAATACTATATGCAAGTGCCACGATACTTGCAACGTTTTGAGTTTCATGAGTACATGTGATTCGTATCATGCGAACGGGTAATCTTAGTGGAAACGAGAAAACCTGGGACATACAACCTAACCATCCAATAAACCTATAAAAGGCCATTGTCGCATTTACAACTGTTTGGAATGGTAGACCTCATTCAGAACTACCTTATTAACCTGAATATAACGCGATCCCGAATTTAACGTGACACCCAAATTTTTCATAAAGATATTTAGGAAAAAATGATAATCCGAACTTAATGCGATCCATTCATTTTTCATAAAAGAATTCAAAGAAAATAAAATAGCTAATAACACAGCTTTCATTCATGTCAATAAAATTAGATAAGTCATGTAAAACAAAATTAGTATTAGGTAAGTAAAAGATACAGTAAAAGAAAAAAGAAAAGTAAAAAAGGAAATCTTTATTCTGAATCTAAACTGTTTTCACAATGAGAACTCTTTGATGTCGCATCGGTATCGTCAGTATGCTCGTTCAGGCTTTCAATCTCCCACAAAATGTCATCTTCAGACGCATGTAAAATTCAGCACTTCCAGGAACGTTTAACTATCATGTCAGGTTCGATCTTCTGCCAGGTGATCGCATTCTAATTTCCTAAAAGTGAGACAGCGGCGAGGGTTTTTTTTTATTTTTCCTGAAGGTGTTCCTGAACGCGCTAATAGCCAATTGTTTTTTCGTAAGTGTTATCTTTAAATGGTTTATTAACCACCACATCCAAGACTTGCAGCTTGCATCCAAGACTCCAAGACTTGGATGTGGAAGACCACATCCACATTCAAGACTTGTAATAATGCCGGGTGGTATTATTACAAGATCGGATTTTTTCCTTAACATGTGGCCTAGAAACTCATCAAACACTAGCATGGAGCGAGTGGTTTTCAGAAAATGCCGTTTTCCCGTCGCCGTTTTCCCCATATCACATTCAGTCAGTCTAATACCAATTCCTCTTTCATATAAGTGCCCGGAATATAAGTGCTGGATGCAGGTTTTTTTTTTGGGTATCCTTTTACGTTCCAACAAATGTAAGGTCGAAATTTTCATTAATCAGCAGTAGCAGCAAACATGAGAGTAATTCTGGAGTGTTAGTAATGAGTTGACTTCAATAAGACCATTTTTTCACCTTTCTTATTTACCGTTAGTTTGGTAGGCATGTCAAAATAGACTGGTAATTGGTCTCCTTTTCCCATATTTCCAAGATTTTAATTACGCTTGTCGCGTAATGATATAATATGTCATAAGATAACAATTTTTCACAAAATGTCATCTTCAGACACATCGAAATTATTGGAAATGCAGCACTTCTAGAAACTTTTGACTATCAATTCAGGTTCGATTTTCTACCAGACGATCGCAATCTATTCTCCTAAAAGTGAGACTGAGGCGTTGTTTTTTTATTTTTCCTGAACGCGCTAGTAGCCAATTGTTCTTCTTTTCGTAAGTTATCTTTAAATGATTCATTAACCGCCACAACCAAAACTTGCAGCTGGGATGTCATACTACCCGGTATTATTACAAGGTCGGATTTTCATTTTTTCCTTAACACGTGGCGTGAGGTGGCCTCGAAATGCATGAAGGACTAGCATGGAGCATGGTGTTTTTCAGAAAACCTGGCCTTTTTGTCGATATGACATTCAACCTGTCTGGTACAAATTCCCTTTTTATCCAACATTTTTTTTTTGACACGAAATATAATTTCTGAATGCAGCTTTCTTTGGACATTGTTTAACGTTATAATAAAATGTAAGGTTAAAGTTTTTGTCCATCAGCTGTAACAGCAAACATAACAGGAATTCTGGAGTGTTCGTTGACTTCAGTAAGACTATTATTTTACATTTCTTATTTACCGTAAGGTTGGAAGGCATATAATGATATAACATGTCGTTGATAAGAAAACAATTTTTCACTAAAGACGCCGCAAAGTTTTTGCGCGCCGTCGTAGTAATAAACCGTCCAGTTTCATTAATCTCCTACACCATTTAATACATGCGTTAAAGTCTTTTTAGGAATATTTGAATTAGCAGCCTCTTCTAACGTTTTAGATTTAATAACTTCAACGGATACTAGGAACGCTTCATTACGCTTTTCTTTTTGGGTCCTTTCTTGGGTTCACTGAAAGATTTTCTTGAGGAATTTGCATTCTTATATTTCGCTTAAATTTTTTCTCCAGAGACGGATATTTACTTCTGGAACCCCGTATTTCCTTGAAGCTCTCAGGTTGTCCGTTCTCTCTGCATCGTTTGCAACCATAACTTTATAATCCATATACTAGGTTCTCCTGATATTTTTATTTATTCGTATCATTGATATGCGTATTTGCTCAACACTACTATTATTACTCGCGCTCGTTTTTCTATTGGCAATTAAAAAATAAAATAAATAACCGTCGCTAGAGCAAACATACAAATTATAACAGTTGCGAGAAACTTGGACCGCGCTTAACTGTGAATCATAGACACAATATATAAATCGAGACTTCTCCAAGTTGGCTTTCCCAAGTAGAGGTGGAAGCGCCATATTGTTCCGAGCCTATCATAAACTTTTACACATTGGGGATTCCCCGTTACCTTAGATATACCGTATCATTAGGAGGGTACTAAAAGTATACTCTTTTTTATTATTTTAAGGATCGATTATTTTGTTTATAATTGAGCAAGGATATGATCTATTTTTTCCTGTTTTGGTGCCTCTGGTGCTTCGGCAGGTTCATTACACACAGGTCGGGCGGAAGCATAGGGGAACCTACACCTCGAATTTAGAGTCAATTTTTTAATAGGAAATAATTAGTCAAAAATATTGCGTTATATTCGGACTAATACGGTGTATTTCCCTTGAACTCAGAACTGCTATTGCAATAATTACAAAGTAATTTGTATACAATAAGTTTGGGAATTTTTATTTGATAGTACAATATGGCCTATTTTTATCTATTTAATAATGTATCGCTCAGTAACCTTGCATTCCAGATGTCTTCCATTGATCGAGGTAATGGAGCAAAATTGCGTTTTCTTGACGTTAATGTGGTCTAAATTTTGTGTCGTCAGATGATTGAGGCTAAACGCATTTGTTGGTGTCCGCATTAATATTTTTTGATACACGCAGAGATTTATCGTGTGTCGTATTGCTTTTTAACGTTGTCACATGTCGTCTTGTTCTGTAAAAATTTTTACATTACACACATGCACATTTTGCAGTTATATTTGATAATAAGTACTTGACTAAAGTTCTGAGATAGCAGAATAGATATAGTGAACAGTAGCCACCAAACGAATACCAAGAAATAGCTGGCATTTCTTTAATTGTTATTAACACATTATAATATTTTATTTTTTGTACAAAACAACAGAATGATTGACACGATTTGATAATAAAATTCATACATGAGTATATTTTTACTTACAAGTTCTTACTGCAAGAAGAGTCCTTTCTTGTCTTCATGGTTATAACTACGTTGGAGACATTTCTGTTTGCTGACGTTTCGCCAAAATCTCATCTGACATTGTCCAGTTTAATATTCGCAATTTGAACATTCTTATGGCTTCCCTTCCAAATGGATACGTCTATGCGTCAACATGGAACTGTAATCTACCATCTGGTAATCTCATTCTGAGCATTCGTAAATTTTCCCTTGTGAATGAACGCGTTTATGATTAGCGAGAAAAGGTTTTTGTCTGTCTTGTAATCACATTCCGAACAAGCATAAGGTTTCTCTGATGAATGAACGCGCTTATGAGAATATGAGGTTTGCTTATATTTACTCTTATAAACGGACACCGAACATCCAAATGGTTAGTAGAGTGAATGGATACGTTGATGAGACATAGAATTACTCCTACGGTTATTTTGATACTCGCATTTCATAAATTTAAATCGTTTACTTTTTGAATTAATACCGATTGCTGATTTTACATTCGTTCCAAGTGAGTACGTTTATAGATCAATAAATCAGACTTTTTTACTTGAATAATCTCACTGCTTACATTTAAATGGTTTTCTTATAGTGGAGCTGCGTTTATCTTTAAACAAACTGTTCCTTTCTGTAGTATTAGAATCACATTTTGGGCACTCAAATAGTTGCTTTATTAAATTAATGACTATGACCTGCGAGATTAGTTTATCGTGCAGTCTAATAATCACATCCCAAACAATGAACCGCCTCTCTCTTGAATGTCTCAATTCGTATTGCATAAAATTACTCTTTCGTCCGAGTCTGTAATGGAAAATAGTATGTGTCAAACATGTTACTTATTCCAAGAAATAAAAATGCAAAACATTTACTCTATCGTCATATACGAGATAAAATCGGACAGTGGCTGAATTTCTGAAAATCCTGGTTCTAGAATTAATTTAATGCAAAAACTCACCCAGTACGGATATAATGGAGTCCAGGCAATAGAATGTGGGGAGTCAATAAATTATTGTTAATTGTTACCTGTAATCACACTCTGAACATACAGATGGTTTCTCTACTCATGAGACTGACGGATAAGAGAATCCTTTCACATAGTCTTGTAATCGCATTCTGAACACTCATATGCTTCTCCTGAATGAATGCGCATATGTGTATAAATCAAATTACTTTTGTATGCAGTGCTGTAATTGCATTTTAAGCACTGATATAACTATCCTGATGACTTCAGAGATTTCCTTGTTATAATTTTGTAATTATCTGAAAGTTTAGATGGCTTGTTACCAACATGAGGAAACTTATTTTTAACTAGTGATTCATTTTCTACTGCATTAAAAAATTTATCATCTGTAAAATCAATAGGTTCCTTCAGCTTGTAATCGTTCGGTGCATAATTGAATAACTTCTTTGAAGTTTGAGTGGAACCTGTAGGTAATATTTTATCTGGAGATTCGGAGTCCCGTTTGCGTTTTACAGATAATCAGGATTCTAGTTCGAATATTGAGTTCGCGGGGATCGGAAACCATATTGATTCTATTGCTTTATTGTAATCATCGTAATTTTAGTCATGTTCATATTTTATTTTGTCCAGATTGATATATATATTTAGTGTCTAAGTTTCTAAGAACTAGGAGTGTTTTAGTAGTCGTTTCGTTTGTTCATCGTGTTTAGTCGTTTCTCGATTTCTGTGGCTTCTTTCCTAATTCTTTTGCTATAGTAGGTTTCATATGAATATTGTTCTAGGTTTTCGAAAGCTATTCTATGACAGGTTGTGGAGTTACTTAAGGCAAGGGCTGATTTGCTGAGGTTCTTATAGATGTTATTTTTGTGCTCAGCTATTCTGTCTAATATTTTTCTATTTGTTTGACCGATATAGACTAAATCGAAATCAAAGTGGTGAGCCCATTATATTTTATATTTAGTATGTCCAAAGTTTCATATACGGGGATGTTGCGGAACAGAGATACGACATCGAAGTTATTATGTCTGTTGGTTGAAGTGTATGTTCTTTGAGGAATCCTGTTGGCTGCTTTTTACATATAGTTCAGAGGATTCAGTTAAAATGTTGAATGTATTTGACCAAATATTGTGAAAGACAATATGTCGGAGCATCAAAAGAACTGACGATAGATCTTAGAGGCGTATTTTCCTTATGGATTTTCGGTAAGTTATAAAACTTCAGGCATTTCGATAACCTTTTGCGTGGAATTAGTTTGTTGGCTGTTTCGGCACCAACAGGTGAAGCTTTAAGTTTAGTTTTTGTAGTTTTCTCAATGTATGAGGTGGGATACCTACTTATTTTAATGTTAATGTTATCTTCCAGTAAGCCGTTTAGTTTTTGTTCGTAATCAGAGGTGTTCATGGTTGTATCACGATTTCATTGTTGTTTCATAGTTGATTGAAAGCTATTCTTTTATATTTGCTTATGTTTTGGTCTAGTAATTTCGAACGCCTAAGTACGTGTGCTATGTAGTCCTGTCTCATTTGCTCTGCAGGTTTGTTATGGTACTTTCTAAGCTGCATATTATGTTTTCAATAGGTAATGTATGTGGAGACTAATTGTCTATTTCGTTTGTGCCCAAATAGCTTACAAACATTTCTGTATGTTTTATCACTAACTATTAATAATGACCTCAGCACTCAAATGGCTTTCGTTCTTTACTATAAATGTAATGTTAAAGGTTCTTATAATCAAATTCACTCGAGAAAATTATAATGAAGCCTTTAACAATATTTGTTTAAATAGATTTCTTGAATATTTAAATATAATTAGTTAGATTAATAGTTATAATACGCTTTAAAATTCAAATTTTGAACACTTTTGAACAATGATCGAACATGTTCTGAAATGTTCAAATTTCTGGCGGCTTTATATTGTTTTTTTTTTGTTAAGAAATACGAAAGACATTTAGCAATTTATTTTAATAATATCTAATTATTGTTATACTTTTTAATATTTAAATTTTGATTTTTTATGTTATTTTAATTTTGCTGTAAAATCTAAACGCAATTTTAAAATAATTTAATACCGATAAGTAAAGACAAGTATCATCCTAATAGTAAAAACATTAAGATCAATGACATAAAAAATATAATAATGATGCAGTACTAATATATACACAAAATAAAAAATAATAAAAATATGTTGTATTTGATGTTATTAATATTAAAAAGTAATGACAAATAGGTGCTAAATTTTATATCCTTAAATATGTATGTAAAAAATAATATAAATATTTGTTGAAAACCTTCTACATAATATTAGAAATTTGTTAATAACTTTTAAATATTGCTTTACAATTTTAGATATATACGTATTGAAAAAATACGTCGCAATTTGTTGATATTTAGATCAAGATTTTTAAGCATTTTATTGTAAAAAAATATTACACAATTACTTATTTGTTAGAAGGGTTTTCAATAAATTGTGACGCACATTTAGGTACAATTAAAAATATATAAATTATATACATAAGAAATTAAAATTCTATAAAAAAATACATTTATGGAAACTTTTTTTGTAATATTTACCAAAGCGAGGATAAGTCCTTACCATTAGTGGTTTGTAAAGAAAAGATGACATAAATATGTTGAATAAAATGTTGTTTTGTATAAATAATATTTAAAAGAGATTTTATTAAAAAGAAATCCCAATTTAAAAAATCACTGAAATTTCTACGGGTATTAATTATTAACTAATAAATAAAAATATATTAATAATACACAAAATGTAAAAATAAATATTAAATAAATACTCGGTTGTATAAAAATATAGACTTACCAATTTTATTCGATGTTTCATGTTCTAATTTTAAGACAATGATCACAATCAACCATTTATCTAAACCGAAGTGATTGCATAAAATAAAGTAATCTCGCAATTTTGAATTTTGTTTACTGGTTTTCTACGTTGTTTATTTCGTTTTGTGACAGTTATTTATGCAAACATGTGAAAGTATAATAGACTTTTCCATTTTCATGCTTATAAGAAACAAAATCTAGAAATTTCAAATATACATTTCAGTGAATTTGGCGATCATTTTTTTCACTCATCATATAAAACCTATTTATACTAATTTAGATTTCATTATGCTAAAAATGTATAACCTAGCTTAACTATTTTATTAAACTCTATAATCTATACAGTACTGTAGTAATACCAACCACGGGACATAGGGGATATCATTTATAAATATTAATATTCCTTTTATAAATAGGAGATTATATTTTACCATCTGGATCAGGGCTGTTCAACTGTCGACCCGCGCCGCCATTTATTGGGGCCCGCAAAAAGTTATTACACAAAACTTCAGAAATTTTCTTTAAATGTCGTCCTCGTGGAAAAGGTTTCATAATCTAATCATCGTTTGTTCATGGCAAGTGCTGTCCCGCGCGCCGATTAACACAATGCTTCCCCCACCACTGCGAGAGCCACAGAGACTACAGCGCATCACAGTTCACGCACGCTAAACCTGCCAGTACCACTGATTGTCGTCTGTCAATGCAGTTCGTCTCGTCCAACGCACCTATTAAGATAAACTCAAAAGTATGATGCCTATTTCGACATTTTCTGTTTTATAAATTTTGATTGTGTCATTAATATAGTAGTGCATCATTGTCTGTTAACTGCTTTGTCTTGATTTCTTCAACTTCAATACAAGATGAGTGGAGATTCAGTAAAACGTAAAATTTATAATGGAAACAGGGGTTACAAAGAAAGTTGGAAGAGTGACTACTTGATTGCTAACAATAATAGATAGTTGGAGTGTTTAGTGTGCATGAACGTTGTTTCAGTACCTAAAGAATATATTGAGAGAAGACATTACTCAACAGATAAAATTTGGCGTGCGGTACTTGCAGATTTGAAGAACAAGCTTAAACAACAACGATCATTATGCTTTGTTTTGACAGATCAAGGGCGCTCCAAGCGGATAAAGGCTGAACTACAACACGGGCGCTCCAAGCGGCTAAAGACTAAACTGCAACACGGGCGCTTCAAGCAGCTCACGCGCGGGAAGTTTAAAACATCGAAATCTTGCGCTGGAAGCTTAAAACGGACATCCGGATAACCAATCATGTGGATGAATGATATTCGGAAAATCGACGCTCTACTGTATTAGTAAAAAAATTGAGATTTCTATTGCACAAATACATTTTTGATATTTATAAGTAAAAGTGTTTTTATATCACAACCTTAAAATTCTAGTGTGTTGCAGTATATTTGATAACACGGGGGAGTCTTAGCACCCACTCCCTATTTAAGAGATGCCGCGGACTGAGGGCCGTTTCACTGTCATACATATTCATGTTGGATGATTGGAAATAAAAATTGTGCAGTTGGACTTTCCTTATCCTTCTCCACCGCAGTGTAGGAACCGTTAATGCTGCTACAGCTTCGCCTCCCACTATCCATTCACCGCATATACTACAACACTAGAAGTGCGACTTGGAACGTACGTAGTCTATATATGACTGGGATACTTGCCAACTTAGATGCAGAACTGTACCGACTGCGGATTAAGATCTTAGGACTCAGTGAAGTCAGATGGTCGCGTACAGGCTCTCTTAGAACGCAGCATGGAGTTCTCTATTATTCTTGAGGAGATGACGATGAACATAGGTATGACGTTGGTATACTTATCTCCACCGAACTTGGAGAAAGTGGTCATTGGTTTCATTTCACTCGGAAACTGTGTAATGCTGCTGAAACTATCTACATCTCATAAGGCCTTGCATGTAATACTGGTGTATGCCCCTACTTGTGACATGTCTGATGACACAACAGAAGAGTTTTACTCCACTATAAACTAAGTCATAAATATGACGAAGAGAGTGGAAATAATAGTAGTGCTTTGTGATTTTAATGCCAAAATTGGTAAGGGGTCCGGAGGAGAGGTTTCCAGGCAATACGGCCTCGGAATAAGCAATGCGATAGGAGACCGGCTGGTACAGTTCTGCACAGAACATCGGCTTTCTTCCGTAAACACTTTCTTTAAGCAACATTGCAGGCGAGTGCACACATGGAAGTCTCCCGCTTATCGCGAAAATCATCGAGTCAAAAACCAAATCGACTACATACTAATCAAACGTCATCTGAAGAAATTTGTGAAAAGTGCAAAAAGATATCCTTGCGCAGACATTGGTAGTGACCACAATCTCGTCGAGATGGAATTACAAAGGCGTCGTTTTGCCCGGAATCAACGCAAACACCGGGCGGGTCAGATTGATGGTAAAAGACTTCAGGACCCCGAGTTACAAGTACAAATAGCCGACAAATTGGATGCCAGGATAAAAGAAGTTTTCGGAGTAACTGGAATAGAAACTAAGTGGATAGCTGACAGATACTCAAGAAATAGATATGGAGTCGCACGCTCTGACAAGAAACAACCATGGATAATGGACGAAATTCTGCAGCTTATGGAAGAGAAATAGCAGTCGATACAAAGAATTGAACAGAATAATCGAAAAGCAAGAGACCCGAGGCGTATTAAAAGATAACGATAATAACATCTTGATAGACGTAAAGTAAAAACTAAAAAGATGGAAGGAATATGAAGCTGGAATGATACCAACAGACCGGTTGCAATCGGTATTTGTTACCTTACCCAAAAAAAAACCTTTGTGACGACTATCGCATTATTAGCTTAATATCCCACGTGCTGAAGGTGTTCTTACGTATTATTCACACTCGCATATATGCTAAGTGTGAAAGACACAACGCTTCAAAGACATAAATCTCGGCATGTATGCGTAATATCACACGATTATACTGGAATCAAACGGCCGTAGTCAGAGTTGAAGAAAGCACATCTGACGAAGTGATGATACGGAAAGGAGTCAGGCAAGGATGTGTTTTCCCACAGCTCCTCTTCAATATACACTCCGTGGCCGTGTTTAGGGAAGCACTTAAAGAAGTAAGAGATCGTATTAAAGTCACTGGCAAGTTAATCAACAATATTCGGTTCGCGGACAATAGGGTCACGTCGGCAAGTGGCCTACCAACCCTACAGTACATCATAGATCGCATTGTTGATCATAGCTCGCAATTCGGTTTGTACATAGATGTCGAGAAAACTAAAGTAGTCGAGTTCTCTAAAATATGGAAAAGAGCTATCATACGAATTAATAATATGATTACAGAACATGTGCCTTCCTTAAAATATCTTGGGATCCTTGTTAATGAAGATGTAGATCCCAAGAAAGAAATTCTACCACGATTAGAACTAGCCAGTACATTCATAACGATGAAGCATCTCTTCACGAGTAAAGACCTGAATCTGCATATACGCATTCGTATGCTGCGATGTTATATATTTCCCGTCCTTCTGTATGGGGTAGAGAGTTGGAGCTTAGCCCATTGTTAGATAATCGGATAGAGGCATTCGAAATGTACCTGTATCGGCGAATGCTAAAAATATCAATGAATTGGTACTCAGGAGGATGGGAAAGAACAAAGAACTGTAAAGAACCATCCAGATGTGGAAGCTTCAATACATCGGGCATATCATGAGAGACAAGCGCTATAAAATTCTCCGACTTATCATAGAAGGAAAAATTGACGGAAAAAAGTCGGTAGGGAGAAGACAGAAGTCTTGGTTAAAGGACTTTAAGCATTGGTACAACAAAACGTCAACGGAGATATTTTGGGCAGCAGTATCACGGGTCGTGATAGCAGGTTGGCTCGCCAACTTGCATTAGGGAGACGGTGTAAGAAGAAAAAGAACATAAAAATCCTAATCTAATTAAAAACTTGTCGAGTTGTTCTGTCTATAGTGCCCCATTAGCCGGTCGTTCTTAGGTGAAAGTGACGAGTTAGCGTATTGTGGTTAGTTTAGGAGAGCAATATATAATAGGAGCCACAAATGTAGTGTAAACATGAAGGGAAGAATAAGGAGATAATGAAAAAAATAGAAGATATTAGGGGGAGGAAAAGGTAATTGTAAAGGTAGGATAGAAGAGTCGGGGAGTTGTGAGATTCTGGAACAAAGTAAGGAAATGTTTGAAAAGAGTGGATTCAGGGGAAGAAAAATACGAAAAGTCCTTACTTCTTTTTGTGGTAGGAAACATAAGAGATACGATGGGTTTGGGTTTTATATTTTTGATAAATAGCAGTGGTGTTATTTTCATGATTTTATGTTTTTTGGTTACATAATATGGTAATTATTTTGATTTTATGTTGTTACAGATATTAAAATTTGTGTGTAGGTATAAGCTAAGAAATGTTTGTTTTGATTTGGAATTTTTGTATTGTACGTATTGTTAATTCCAATAAAGGTTTATAATTATTATTAATTATGAACACCTCATGAGTCTAAATAAATGGTTACTTCTGTAGTCCAGCGAATAGAGTGAGCGTTAATGGATTAATTAAAACCAAAAATTTGAGCTATAAATATTTATTAACTTATAACAAACTTGTAATAAACTGTAAAAAGTTAATTAATAACTGACACTCTAAAACTAACCCAATATTTTAGATTTAGTGCATACGGAGTGTGTTAAGTTTTACAATCAAGTTTCTACAATATCTTGAGTCTGTTTGATAATTTTATTTAAATTCAAACAGTGATCTGTAAGAAGCATTTTATAAGTAGAGATATGTAGATCCTTTTTGCAAATAGAATCTCTAACTAAATGATTTGTATGTATATATTTATAAAACTAAATATTAATTAATGAATTTTATTTAAATTGTTTAAAATTGTACTATGTAATGCAAACATAGCCCATTTATTTTGTTCTTACCTCAATATGTCGTCAGATCACTTTGTTAGATTTTATAATATTACTTGCATTGCGAACAATTTTTTCATAAATTAACGGTTTTCATAGTCTGTGGTTCCAGTTGAACAAAATTTATATTTATTTATTTGCAAAATTATACTTGGCTTTATGTTTATTATTACCACCAAGAGCCAGCCAGCAGCACTTGTAGTAATTTTAATATTTCCTGGTGGGAGTGTTTTTTGTACCTCTGCAGACTTAACTTTTGTTGCTCTGAAAAGATCTCTTCTTTTGTATTTTAATGTTTCACATTTGCATATGATATTAGAGCTGTATGTTCCCTTTAGCTGCACCCTACCCTCCACTTCTGCAGTAAGTAATTTTTATTAAAATCTGTTTAGAACCCCAATTATTCCGTAATCTAGGAGTGTATATTAAATGTAAAGTCAAAAAACTGCGTTTTTGATGGTAAAACCAAAATATTGTGCACAACAAAAGGTAAGTGAATTATTTATAAATTGATGTCCGTCTCCAATTGAGGGTATTGACTTTTAAAGTTGAAAAAATAAAGAAATTTGATACTGTTTTCTTTATGGTGATTTCGCAATGCCTAGAGTGCAAGATTGATGAATGACGCTTACTTTATCTTGGATAAAGGAAGTTAACGATCTTTGCAATTGGGGAATCTAATGGTGATTTTAAATCTGATATAGCATTACAGGACAATCAGGAAATAGCACAACCACAGGATAATCAGGAATAGGACAATCAGAAAATAGATGTTGAAGTGTTAGCCAAGAACGGTTTCATAATTTTGGAGATATAACAGCTAAGAAAGATAGACGTTGAGGATTAAAAAAGGGCTTACATAAACGAGGGTGGTATGACATAAATCTAATCTTCAATAGATGGCTATACGGGACATCGAACGGAATATTTGTTCAGACATCTGCCAGCCAACACATGACGTGTGTAATAATTTGGGGAAAATACATGAATTAGTTTGGTCTTCAAAGTCATCGTAAGCTAGCAGCTATTGTGTTTTGTGTTTTGTAAAAATAAAAGTCGATTATCGTTCAGTGATTAAGGTCCTTCACAATAAAGGGAAATGCAGAAACCAAAGCCGAACTGGATGCTGTCTATGGCGAGTCTGCACCGTCGCTAGCAATAGTAAAATTTTGGCAAGCTAAATTTGTTCATGATGATGACCAGCCAGGGCCTTCAAATATCATGACTACGCCAGAAATCATCAAAAACTCCATGATTAGATTATGGTAAACCGACAAATCAAAATCCGTCAGCTAATCATACACAAACATTTGGATATGAAAAAGCGGTTGTCGTGTTTAGTCACTATCGACCAAAAACCCACACGTGTGCCGGATTCGGAGAAGCTTTTGACAAAGATAAAACGTGATACGAAGGATTTTTTCCTCGATATGTGGCTGTTGATGAAACGCGAGTCCATTACTACACACCAGAGACGAAGGATCTGTCAAAGCGGTGGAGAAAAAGCGACGAAGGCCCACCGCAGAAGGAAAAGACAACCTGATAGGTGATGGTGACTGTTTTTGGGATGCGAAAGGCATTATTCTTATTGATTACTTGGTATAACCATAACTGGTAATTACTACGCAGCATTATTGGACCGTATGGACTTCGAATTGAAGAAAATACGCGCTAGTTTGGCTCGCAAAAAAGTTCTGTTCCATTATAAGAACGAACCCGCACATAGAGCTGTAGTCTTGCAGGCAAAATTAAACCAATTAGGCTTCGAAATGACTGACAATTCACCATATGCACCAGATATAGCCCTTGCGACGTCTTCCTTTTCTCAAACCTAAATAAATAGCTTGGAGGAAGCTGGACGCTGTTTTGCAAACAATATGATATGATGACCGAAACTTCCCACTATTTTGAAGCAGTCCAGCAAAATTACTTTTCAGCAGGGATGAAGAAGTTGGAAAATTATCTTACAAGGTGTATTGTCTTAAAAGGGGACTATGTGGAAAAAGGTAGGTTAATAAAAATTAAAATGCGCGTTTTTTTTACTGCCTCGTCAAACCACCCTCGTAGAACTCTTTCTCCCAGATGGTACAAAAGAATTCGTAACAAATAAATACACTTGACAGCCCCTACCAATTTTGTAATAAATATTTGACTGACGATTTTTTGAAGGAATTGGTGAAATGCACCAACATTTATCTAATAAAAAAAGCATAGCAACTTTTGTACGTACATTAATATCTTTCGTCTGTATTTGTAAGGACAGTTGTGGTTTACTGAATCTGCAACCCCTTCGCATAGTGCATTGGCCCCTTTGTATCATTTTTACTCCCAATACATCAGTCACAGATATTTTGATTGGTAGTGAGAAACTATTCACATGAACTTCGAGCTATGCGTGAGACTTCCATGCCTTCCATGCTTCGAGCTAAGCGTCACATGCTTTCCACATTTGGTTCAATGCCTTTACTGGTTAGGTTTCGGGTTAAGCGTTAACGAATCACAAATATGATGCCTTCCACTGAATGAAGTTCCTTTCGATATTGCCAACTATTTGTACAGTAGTGAATATTTAAGCCTACTTGGAATGAATGACAGAAAATACTAACAAGAACAATATTATTAATAATAATAATATCAATAAGAAAAGAAGACCGATATTCAGCTTGCCGACGGATCAACCTTCTCACACCTTACTGAGATATAATTGTATCTTGGTATGAGTGAAAGTCATATGCATGATGCAGTCAACATCAAAGAAACTCTCAGCAGCAAGTACAAAAAC
>WYDF02259370.1:0-19446 GCA_009867245.2 Adranes taylori
ACCAAAAATGAACTTCGGTATGTGCTTATAGAGGAGTGGAATAACATGTATATTCGAATGCTAATTCGTGGAATGCCTCGGAGAATGCAAGCCATGGCCCATGTCAGAGGGGGCAATACCCGATATTAACAAATTGGTTTATTGTTTTCTTAAACCTAGATGACAGAAACATAATTTTGGTTTTCCTTGTATAATGTGTATTATTCGGAAACTGAATAATGTGTATTAATATAGGATGATCTTACTTCTACTTGTCCAAAATTTCAGCAAAATCAAGCACTGATCTTAAGTGTCGATTTATTAAGGCAGTCTAAAGAATAAACCTGCTATCAACATCGGAAGTCTTCGACTATTAGCAAAACTAATGAACAGGCAAAAAAAGAAAACGCAATGTTTTAATCAATAATTCAGAACGAATCAAGAAATCTAAATGAATCACAGGACAATGTGTAGGGAATGAACCAATCTTGCATATAGAATAGTTCCGAGTAACATCCAAAAGCCGTATTTCACCAGAGGGTGTTTTAAATATAGATGATAGAAACATAATTTTGTTTTTCTTCATATAATGTGTATAAATCTAGCCGTATACGGAAATCTTAAAGATGTTTATTAATCTGGAATGATTTTACTTCTACTTGTCCAAGAAATCATCAAAATCGGACAAAAAATGAAAATGTTATTTAAGATCAAAATTTAATATTAACAAATATAATACACCTATGTAACGATAGAAATGGCTACACAATTTAAACGCTAAAGACTTCAATGTCAAAGTTCTCATAAATTAAATCTTATAACGAAACCATAATTTCATAAATAAATTCAGTAAATTAATGAGATTCTACTGTATAACTGACTATAGTCAAACGCCACGTTTAATAGATAGGCAGGCATTCCTGATAATCATTAACAATCATCTTAGGATTTCTCGTTAGTTCCATAAAACGTAGCAGTTAGGGAAATGCTCAGTCGTCAGAACCCGGAGTCTTTCGGTTCGATTCAGTATTTAGACCCCAAAATGTACTAGTCTACAAACAACTTCTTCTGGAGAACTCTAGACATTAAAGCAGAAAAGTAGACAGGTAACTAGTTAGCGAGAGATGCACTGATTTCACAGTTCTTTTCGGGCTGCACACTCTTTTTAGGCTTCACGAAAATATCAAAGCGGGGACATATTTTATTCTTCGCAATTCCACTACCCATTATCAAGTCTAAATTGTAAATACTTCCCGTCACTCGGATCCGTGATGACGCTTAACAATCGCTTCTACTCTGCTCTTTAGTACATAATAAACTTCCAGTAAAGACAGTAATCATGCTCGTGTATCAATTCTGTCGCTTGTAATTATTCAACAAGTAGAATCAGTTCAATGTAGTTAGAGACATGTAATTCAAATCATTATTTTATTTATTTATTAATCATACTAGAGAAATCAATCGCAATCAATCGGAAATAAATCAATTCATTTATAACATATGAAAATAAATATTTAATTCATTTAAAAGAATACAAATAGCACTTACTTAGATCTGTTTATTGCACAATAGATATTTATTTAGTGATGCAATCTTGAGTAATGACAGTGTTGTACTTATAATCATTTTATGTAGAAACTAAGCTTCTTAGATAAATGCAGACATTCGTTGTTCGTAATTATTAAATTAACTAATCGCTTTTAATTAGAATAGAGTTATAAATCTAACAAAATCATTTAAGATGTGTTAGATTATTATTTATCGAAACTAAAACTCATTTGAACGATCTCCTGTATTTTATTTTATCACGAATGTATTTATTAGTGTTTATCATAAATTGTGTGATCATTTAATCAAAATTTTTGGACCATAATTGCTTCTTTAAAGCTTTTTCACAGTTTTAAATAAGCAAGGGTCTTATATTTAACATACTTGATTTGTCGGTATGACTGATATTATCCACAAGTATAACATTAAAGTAAGTTCTATCTCGTTAGAGCCACATCACCCCTAAGTTCTAATAATAAAGAATATTCAAGCTCTAGATAATTCTATGATTAAAATTATTATTCTTTTATGATCCGAAAAGAACTTAGAGTTTTTACAACCAACGGAGTTTTGTCATATCTGGGCTAATTCTCGCATCAATTTTAAGCGAGACAATATTAAGTTGTAGGGCGAGTTATGTAAGACTAGATGTTCGTTAAGAAGATTACAGTTGTTATTTGGTGTTTCTTTATTTCAGTTGCTTCCAAAATATTTAATTTTTTGCTTTTGCTTTGTACGTTTAGTATAATTCGACTATTTGTCACTTTGTGATATTTTAGGTGTAAATTCATAACGCGGTGTTAAAGAAATTGAGGTATTCATGGCTTAAGTTGTTATTGATTTTGATAGCAACATTTGTATTTTTTATTTCTAGATATTTGGTTATCTTGTCTGTTGGATTGCCAATACATGTGTTTGATATGTATCTCGTTGTTGTAGGTGAATATGATTTAAGGAGCTTTTGAGTTTCTTTTAAATGTGTTCTATTTATAACCATTATTAGCTACTACTTTTTTCAACGCCTTTTGTACTTCATCAAAAGTTTTTTCATCAAAACTTGACTCTGAAAACTCAACCGGAGTTTCCAACAATAACTTGAAATAAATTCTATAAAAAATATATTTTGCTCCGAGGTGTATTTCAAAGCGCAAATTTTGCAGGCGAAATTTGAAAAAAAATCAATACAGTTCCTCTTAATGAGATGAACAGTAATCGCGAAAAGTTAGATCAATAATGAGAAAGAAACGAACTTGATTAAGCAAAATGGTAAACAACGGTCGAAATGTTAAACGACGCGCCTGATGGGTTTGCTTTTCCTCGTTAGTATAGCGTAGGCTCAAATATTTCGTCAAGTCTATAAAACGCAAAACCGGAATGTTTACTAAAGTCGTAAGCGATGTTTTTATATTAGATTTTCCTTTTTTTTGTATTACCTACGTATGAGAAAAAGGCTACCTTTTTTTAGCTTTCATCCGTCGTTCTCTATCTAATGACACTAATAATTCTTATTTCTGTCTTGAATTTTAAATGTTGTGTCCACACAGAAGCAAGTTTTGAATCTGAAACTTGTTTGGGATTTGAGTAATAAATCAATTTTCCGAAATACTCCATTTATTAAATTGTGACGTACTGTCGCATAATATGCTAACGGAACTCCTACACGCGACGCTGCTAATGGGGAACTTTAGCGTGCGTCACAATAATGGCGCAACTAAATCTCGTATAAATTACAGAATAAAACGGCCTATGGAAATATTCCTCGGGCGCGCTGGAACTGATGGTATTGTTCCTTCGGTTCTTCCTCAGTCGCTTCCTGAGGGTTTCGGTAAACTTCGTGAGTAAGTAAACCACAGATCCACATTCTTGCTAGGTATCTGAAAACTAAACTTAATGCTAATAAGTGAAACAGCATTAAAGATTTAACAAAACCGTCTATCTCTTAGACAAAACAGAGAAAGAAAATATATATTCAATTAAACATTGAACTACATTAAACCTTCAAATTGAACTATATTGATAATATTTTTTATTGTAAATTTACATCAATAGTAAATCAAATGACTAAACGTCAATATATGAAAATTAATTTAAATCACTGACACAATACTAGCGGTTAAACAAACGAGCCGGTGAATAAGCGTATTGATATTAAATGGTACAAAAACGTAATAATAATTAATAGCGCTGCAGTTATAAACAACTGCGGTGTATGTAAATTAGTGCGGTGATATAATAATGAAATAAAATAGCGAAAGTACGGAAAGTGTGTATCAGCAATTAATATTACACGGAAAAAACGGGAGGTAAGTTTAGTCACACAATATGAATAACAAGAAATGAAGCTATTCTGGGAGATTACTATGGCTACATAACGCCGCATTAAGCACTGAAGTGATTGTATGCCAAGCGAATGCCACTAGTTTTGCTAGCAGTAAACACTATGGGCTCTTGGCGTCGCATTAAGAACTAACGCTACTGTAACCCAAGTGAATACCACAGTTCGCATTAAGATGCGTCTCATTAAGAATTGACGTTACTGCATGCAAGCAAATGCCACTAGTTTTGCTAATAGTACACATCATGGGCCCGTAGCGTCGCATTAAGAACTAATGCTATTGTAAGCCAAGTGAATACTACTAGTTTTTCCAGTAGTGTGCGCACTAGTTAAAAAGGTAAGACAAGGTAAGTACTATGAATATGTAGCATTGCATTAAGAACTAACGCCACTGTAAGCCAAGCGAGAAGTTTTGCTAGCAGAATGCACTCTATTACAGGAAATATGTTGAGAGAAAAGGATACGTAGAGAAGTAAAGCTATTCAAAATACATGAATAAAACAATAGAATAGTACATGTTTTACGAAGTCGCTTACCACAGGTAATTATTTCGTTCCGACTGTCGCTAGTTAATTTTGGAGTATCTGCTGGCTCTGTTGATGCTGCTTTCGCTGCTCTCTGCTAAGACTCGACAAAAGGAACTAATTTTATGTAGCCAAAATTCTCGCCTTATAGCCACGCTCATGGGTTATTGCCCACCACTGGACGTGTGGAAGCTTGCACAAATTATTTTTTGACTCGTTACGGTCGCTTGTACAAATGAGTGAGTTCACAGAATTTTAAACAAAGCCATAAAGTAGTGTACAATACCCATATAGCAGCAAGCTATAGCAGTATACTATTTATAATGATTTCTACTCCGCCGATCCCGCTCATAATGTATTCCTTACATATGACCATTGATAATATGACAAACATTCGCGAAACACACATCAACATATGGATCTACATATACACTCACTGCACCATGTAGCAATAGCTCAGCGTCTAAACTCTATCTCCCTTTAATTCACCCGGAAACATAGACCTGCATACAGTAAGACCTGCAGAAAACATATTTTGTATCAATACCTAAATTATAGTTGTTTACGTTTAAATAGATAAATACTTTTTAATTGTCAGCAACCAGGAATTCAATATTTGTTTATTTATTTCCACCTTTTTAAATACGGCTTACTCAGTTCTAAATAATTGTTATTTAGTTCTTTTATTTACTATATTTACTATATTTTTGGTTATGAGATCATACATTTCCTTCAGCAGTATTGAATATATATATATATATATATATATATATATATATATATATATGTAGTATATATATATATATATGTCGTATATATATATGTCGTATATGAACAAAGAGAAATCAGTGGTGCTAGTAACGACGTGGCTCTATAGTCCGTTTCATGTTTAGAATTGTGCACTTAGCTGCTTTGAATACACGCTACTTTGGTACGCTATACGTGTTGGGCCACTATAGCGTACCCACGTACCAGAATCGCTTAAAGGGCGAACAAGACCGTATGCCCCCAATGGCCTGCTGACAACAAACGGGAGCACATTACTTGCCGGACACGGCGGACGTTATAGGCGGACATGTATCCTGATTTTGGGAGTGACGTTCACAAAAAGAATTAAACAACGTCATCGCCGGAGCGACTACATGACATGGTAACGTGTGTTCATATAGGTCTCTCCAGAAAGCTTCAACCTCTTGAGCAGATGGTTTGCTTCCCGGATTTCCCATGTCTTGTTTTTGAAATAGCTTAGAGGGATTGTGATGGAAGGTAAATTTGTCACTAATGAATTCTGTTTTTCAACAGAGTTTCCTTTTGACTTGCAATTGCACGTTGGTCAATGTGCTTTTGTTCAGTAGTTACTAAAATAACTTTATTGAGTGTCTGGTGTACAGACCGGATCTTAATTATGATCTTTCGAATTTTTGGAGTGTATTTACTCCCACTAGTTATATAATCAGTCCTGAAATTTTCTGTCGATTTGCTTTCATTTGTCCCTCCAGCTTCTTCCTCTTATTAAACAATTTCTGCAAATTTGGGCCACTTTTCCGCTTCCCTTCCGGAACAAATACAAAGTGGCCTCGTACACATTTTGACTTGTGACTAATAAGTCGGAATTAGCATGTATTCTTTCTTCTAACACACGGTAAACCCTGGTAATATCTTTTGATTTTGGCAAGAATATAGAAAATGATGGGATTGTCTTGCCTTTAAATCCTCAGTGAACCCGTGCGCATCATCATATACAGTGGCCGGTTCTGCTCAGATTTCGTTTGGGTCATTTACATCTTCATGATTTTCTTCCCACAACATCTTAGTGCTGCCTGTTAAGATAGGCTACGTAGTCCCGAAGTTGTTGTTTGGACATATTTGAGTGTTCAAGATGCATATCCAGCCAGATAGTATGCATCCTGTTTATGAAGCCTCTCTTAGCGGGTTCGCTCAATTCATAGGCGCGCACTAAGTCCTCACGCAACCTCTGTGTCCATTCCAGGCGCTCGGTACCGGAGTTGGACTCAGTTCCTCCATCGTTAGAGAACCTGCATCTAGAACTACAGACAACTGAGGAACTGGTTTCACTTGTTTCTTTTTTATTTTTTGGAGAGAAGTGTGTAGTTTCTTCAGGGGAGTTAACCCGGAAGAAACCTGTAAAATTTTCTCGGCGGGAGATATTGTCCCGTTGCCCACAAACCCAAGGATATTTCACAGTTTAGAGCCTAGGGAGTCGTCGGCAAGAAATGTGCTCCCTTTTTGTGTCAGCAGGCCATTGGGGTATATGATTTACTTCATCCCTTAAGCGATTCGGGTACGTGGGTACGCTATAGTTCATTTTTATAACGTTTTTGGTAAATAAAATCTAAGCACACCTAAAAATTACACATATAAAACAAGATTAAGATCTGAATACTAAAATCTGATGCTGATGATGAAACACAAAATTAGGATTTTGCACAAAATATATTAAGTTAAATTTGTTTGAATTTTACATGTTCTGGACCTGATTTCAAAGGTTTCTAATACGTTCTTTAACGTATTCTTGCTTTTAGCGTATATTAATCACCGTTGATGGCAGCATCGTCTAATGTTGTCGGTTGTGAACTAAAATTGGCAACAACCCACAGGAAAGGACAACATTTGAGACGCGTGGGCTATTTTTTTTTCTACAGGAAGCTGCTTTTTTTCCTTTTATTCTGTTTACTTGACGCTTCAGTCTATTGCAAGAATCTAGAATTTTCTCGACTGCTTCTTTTTCTCTACTAAGTTTTTGCTGCTCTTTTCTGTTCATTATTTTCGCGTTAAATTTTTATTTACTGGTTGATGTCATTAGGTTTCCAATACATATTGCAGTGATTTATAAATGTTCCAATAGCAAATTGTTGATCATTTGCTCAATTTGTATTGAATTACTGAGAAATTTAAATACATTTAATGTAAGATTCATAACAAAATTACTCCTCTGTGATGAGCAAGTTTAAAGAGAATTTTCACAAATACTAGTGTCCAATGGTGGGTCGTGAAAATTTGGAGTAGGTGTTCTCTGTACTATAATCTTTTGAAAAATTAAAAAGTAGTGTATATTAGAACTTTATCTAATATTGGATTACAACTATTATTCCGTTACACCATAAACGAATGTGAGTTTCGTAAATAATTACACTTTTCAGTTTTTGTTTGACTTTGAATTTTCAAATCTGGTTGATGTGGTTCAGCTTTTTTCTTTCCAGTTTGTCTTCATAAGATAAATTTTTATTCACAATGTTTTGAACTGAATTGAATGTAATTTAATTTAGAAATAATTTATTTAAAAGTATTCCAAATATTACTTAAAAAAATTGTCCGATACATCGATTTATTATTATTTATTATTATGTATGATTTTTTTATTAGGACTATATTAAGTACATACATAAATAGAATTCCTTAAAATATTAAAATGAAATTCTATGAGCGCACAGTCCACATACACAGCGCTCTCACAAATAAATTGTGCACTTTTCTTCATATAAAATTGCTTGTTATTTTATACCAATCAGGCGAACCCATTGCAAAACTTCAGATTTTGCATGTAAACAGAAGTGCACACACTTTTAGTGTTAGCTATGCTGGTAGACATAACACTAGGCTATCCATCTAGCGTTTTATTATTCTCTCGCCAGACTGCTACTTAGCGGGAGTTCAATTTGAACATTTAAAACATTTTAAATTAATAATTATTTTTAATTTAAATGGGTGTTGTACCTGTGTACCTGTGTTGTACCTGTGTACGTGCACCTGTGTAGTTATACACCAGTTGCACTGCTAGTGACCATAGTAAGAATAAAGAGTTATTCAAATCAGCATACTTTCGTATAAAGTCAATAATTTGTCAATTTTCGCAGAATTCGAAACAATTGTAGTACCTAAGCTGGAAGGTAATTCTACTGTTAATCTTTACTAAGCAAAGCGATTTGAGCAATTTTTTAAAAACTAGTAACAGCACTGAATTTTAGTGTCACCACCGATTTTGATAGAATGTTGTTTTTTTCTTTCGGAAATTGATATGTCTCAGATGTGGTACTCTTTCTCTTAAAAATTCGCTATTTCCTAATTCATTGTTCAAACTCAAGTTATAATATCGATTGAAAATAAATTTCTGTTATTTTAATGTTTCCAAGATGAAGTAGAAACTATTATATCATCACAACATATTTTTAAGCTTCTTAATCCAAACTACAACCTGAAGAATTTATTGTAAATATTTTTTTAGTGAACGCGGTCTTTATTATTTCGTCGAAAGCTGTTATATTTGTAGAAATCTAGAAGTTATGATACTACATTGCTTCAACATTTAAATCTACAAGCTGCAAGCTATAATCTTAAAAACAAAACAATATAGAGAATTCATTTCTCAGCATTTTATTTGCTACCAAATAAATATATTTTACACATATATTTTTCAAAAAACTTTTCATTATATGGTGTATCCACCTCTTGCATTGATAACTAGATCAAGCATTGATAAGTAGTAAAGAAATAGCTTAGGCGCTACACGAGCTTTATACGGCGGTGGCAAAATCCATGGCCTAGAACCAAAAATGCTTACCTACTCAAGGCTTCAAAGCAGCATTGGAAATCATTTCACAGTAGTTCCAGGCTAACCACAACCAAAGGTAGAGAATTAAGGAAACCAATGCAAGAGATGAATTGCAACTACCACTCAAATGACCTAGTGACCTACTGATACTGATAAAATTCCTGACTTACTAGACATTTTTATCACCAGAATAGTATCCTCCAACTTAATAGGAGTCGAAGACAATTTTGACATGGATTCCGACCATTCAGCGGGCATACAAACGCCAAAGGACAATAAAAAGAGCGGGAAGGCAGGCAGAGAAACCCTTACTTATAAAACTACTGACTGGGAAAGCTTTTGGTTTGTCCTTCAGGATAAAATTAACCTATTCATCAGTCTTATAACAATTGAACAACTATTAAAAAGAAGCTGAAAACTTCACCAGTTTTATCCACGCAGCGGTATATAATAACACAAAAGAGGTTAACACATAAGCAAAAGTGTAAACTATGCTGCTGACATCAGAGAACTTGTAAAGGAAACCCGAAGAGCTAGAAGAAGATGGCAGCAATCGAGGAATCCCTGAGACAAAAGCGTACTTAATAACATGACTCAGCAGTTCAGAAAGGAAATCCAAAATCTTATCGAAGAATATGTACGCTCCTATCTACAAGAATTATCAGTATATATAGAGACTGGTTATTCACCCTGGAAGGTGACTAAGAAGAGCAAGAAACTTGTAACTTCTACTCCTCGCATTAAAAACAACGGTGGGCTATGGGCGAGAGACAAAAGCAAAAAGCATAGATGTTTGCGAACACCTGGCTGAGATACTTACTCCCAGCGAAGCAAAACAAGATATGCCTATTGTTGAAAATCAGAGAACTGAAATTATAAAATCTGTTTCACCAAAATAAGTAGCAGATGAGATAAAAACTAACCTGAATCCAACAATAACTCCAGGATTCGACTTGGAGAGATCAAAAAGCACTTACCATGAAAAGGTATAGTAATGCTGCAATTCATATTATATATTACAATATGTTGCGGCCTGTTGGATAGTTGGAGATGTGATCATGTTGCCAAAGCCACGAAAACAACCTAATGATGTAAAATCCTAGAGACCAATCTTACTACTGCCAATAATCTCAACATTTTTTGAGAAACTATTGCTTAAAAGACTGAGACCAATAGTAGGAACTAATAACCTAATTCCAAGCTAACAATTTGGATTCAGGCAAAATCATTAAACAGAAGACCAAGTACAAAGAATAACGTACACCTTTGAATGTGAATTGGAAGAAAAGAAAACCTGTTTGGCCATTTTCCTAAACGTTCCCCATGCCTTAGGCAATGTATGGCACGAAAGCTTGATATATAAGCTAAACAGAATGCTCCCAAATCAATATACAAAGATAATAACATTTTACATCTCGGACAGGTTGTTCAGAATTAAACAAGAAGATGAATATTCGCATCTAAAAGAGATAACAGCGGTAGTGTATCAAGGCAATGTCCTAGGCCCTATCCTTTATCTGTTATACACTAGTGATATCCCAGAACTAGATGGAACTATAATTGCCATGTATGCGGATGACACGGCACTACCAACAATAGAGAAAGATCAGGAGTTATCGAACTGAAGATAAAGTTGAACGAGCTGAAATCCATTTTTTTTGTTTATATAAATCAAATGATTTGAGAAATTCAAACGTCTTAAATTATGCATTTAGTGGAACAAATAGCCATCTAATGTGAAGCTAACTAATTATGAACATTATTTAAATGTTGTAAGCTGTTTATTAATCAGATTACAGCTAATGTCCTCTCATAGATTTATTTTATTAAAGTCTTTTTACTAATGCATTATTTAATAGGGTTTGATGTTTATCCTGGTGATATCCTGGTGATATTTATTTGTGACTGGTGTTAGAATTTAACAAAAGTAAATTATTTCATAATGCATAAATTTCTTTAGAATCTTGCGATATTTTATAATAATTATATTTCAAGGTCTGTTCATGGTTATTTCATGGTCTTCATGGTCGTTATTTCATGGTTATTTCATGGTCTATCGTCAACTTATTTACATATGACTTAATTAAATTAAACCTTAAATCGATTCGAGGCATGAATAGATTGTTTACTTTTGTTGCATCAGTGTTTCATCCTTTGCAAAAGTTCGTAAATCCTCCGTAAGTCATGTTGCATGTAAAATAAATAACTTGTTGTATATAGAGTATTTTAAAATCTATCGGATTTTATTAGAATTGTATTTTATTATTCTGTGAACCGTATTTGCTTTATTAAGGTTGAATCTTGCCTTTAATCAAGCAAGTGTTCTAATATTTATTACTTCATTGCATATTGTATTAGTGTATAATTTTAAATAAAACTCCAAATAATCTTCTCTTAGTTTGACTACGCCCTAAATTAATCAATAAGCATTGCTCAACCATCCCCGAATGAGTTGAGTGTATAACAACAACTGTATAACAACCCTGTTGAAGCTAACTTAACTCCATGCGACAAATTTAAATGTCACAATGTTAAACGGTTTAAGAGTTATAGGGATGTAAGTTGAGAACACTTCATACATAAACTGTAAAATGTGTTTCGTTTATAAATTTTATTTGATGTACCGCGTTACTGAACTTTATGAATCTATTTTAAAGGAGGAAAAATCTGAGTGTATGAAGTTGGTTCTTTCAGAGTTTTTAGCCTTTGCCAAAGATTTAATGATCCGTGTGCACACATCTCATTAAATTTTTGAAAGGTGTGATATGGCTCATTCTAAACGACGATAACTTGGCTTAGCTTCAACATAGTTTTGGTCAGAATAAAAAGATGATCAGCTTTCTAAAAGTTATAGAGAAAATGGAACCAATATAAGGTATTCCAATTAGTAAAAACCATTTTTCCTGTAAACAATTAGAGTTTAGAATTTTTGCATAGGAGTGGCAGGTCCAAAATATGGTACCGTATCAGGGTCAATCTAAAATGTGCCTGTGACCATGATATTGTAATATACAGGATGTCCCAATAGTCCCGCACCACAGGGTTTTTATTATATTTTCTTGTTGTTGGACTGAAATATGTTGAGCACTTAGGAGCGGGAAAAATTTATCCTTGTTTATGAAAGAGAAAGATTCTCTGAAAGAAAAATTTCAGTTGACTTTAATGCGAGGCATCCTGCACTAGAATCAATAGTTAGCAGGCTGCTAGCAAAGTTCAAGACTATAGGTAGTGTGGCCGATGGTAAAAGATCTGGACGTCCGGGCACTACTAAAGACGTTTTGGCGAAGCTATCAGCAAGTCCGTAAATATTAATTCGTCGAACAAGCTTGGAAATTAGTATTGCTCCAACCACGCTTTGAGCGTTGCTCCAAAAACGCAAATTTCATCTGTATAAGTTACAAATGTTACACGATATACCTGAAGACAATCCAGATCGCCATTTGGAAATGTGCAATTCGTTTTTAACTTAGTTGTTACAGTAGTACCCAGAAGAAGTTTTTGTTTACGCAGTTTTTGTATAAAGTGATGTTTTGGACAAAGCCAATTTTCATGTAAATGGTAAAATGAACTGACATAACTTCGGTATTGGTCCGACAGTAACCTCTACTGGTTCATAAGCAGTAAGTCTCGGCAGTGGTGTGGTCTGTGGAAAAACCGAATCATAGGGCCCAACTTCTTTGACGGAAGAAGTAACAGTAAACTTTACTTGGCAATGATATGAGATGAATTTCTACCTGATGTCGATGTGCTGGATTCTGTAAAACGATAATGGTTCCGGCAAGAAGGTGCACACCCACACAATGGTAAAAAGTTCGCAATTGACTTCTCAAGTGGATCATTCGTAGGGGTTGATGGGAATGAGCTCCAGGATCTTCAGATTTAAACCCAATACATAGTATTGTGTGGAGTTATGTAAAATCCAAAATTGACACACTCAAGGTCCGGGACAAAAACAATCTGCGCGAGTGTATAGCAACTGTGTGCCGTTCAGTACCGCGTAACTTTAAAACCAACATTCAGCGGACCACAGTAGACCATTTTCCAGAATCAGAAGATATTGGACATATTCAATTCTTGGTATTTACTCTAGAGATTTTTAAATATGTTAAATGAGCTTAGGGAAGAATGCCTAATAGATGGGAAATCATTAAAATCAATAAAGTCCGTAAAATAATGTAGCAATCTACCATTACAATTTCATTTAAATGTATAAAGTTAAGTTAATTAATTTCCTTATAAAATAGAGGTCATTCTATCTGAAAAATAGCAACGCATAATAATTTCATAGTACAGGTATTACTTCGTGGGCGAGATGGAATCTAGCGCGACGAAAGAAACTAGAAACAAAAAGGGAAAAGAAAGTAGACTTTTACGCGAATAAGTTTTCGCGCTCCTGGGTGTTAGAGAGAGATAATAAATAAGAATTTAAGTAATAGACTTTCTAATAAGCATAAATGATATGTAGAGATGTGACAAACTTCTGCTGAAACCTAGTATGAAATAGCGCGGGCTGAGCCAATATGAAAGTATAAAAGGGGAAATTTAGTAGAAAAGATATATAAATTGGCTCACCATCTTATATTTCCCAATCTTTTTAATGACTGATTAAGGGCTTCTCTGCCGACGATCATTACCTTGGTTCTTTTAGCGTTTATATATAAGCCGTATTCACCGCTTATCCGCTCCAGTCTGGGCATCAGCTCCTTGAGTTCGTCCTGGTTAGCCGCTATAAGTGCACTATCATCCACGAAGCGCAAACACAAGACTCTAATTCTTCCTATCGTTACTCCTCCGGTGCAATCTTCTAAGACAAGTCGCATGATGAACTCGCTGTAGGTGTTAAACAACAAGGGTGACATGATACATCCTTGACGCATATCCTTTCTGATGACGCATTTGCACGATAAGTAGTTGCCAATTCTGATAACCGAGTGACATGTATCGTATACATTCTTCAAGAGATGGACCAGGTGGGTCGGCACACCCATCCGTAATAAGATGTTCCAAAGTTTGTCCCATTTTATATTATCAAGGGCCTTTTCATAATTGATAAAACAGATGTAGATGGGTGTCTAGTACTCTCTTGCTTTTTCGATCAGTTGACGTAGGTTGAGTATCTGTTCGCGTGTGCCTCTGCCCTTAGCAAAACCTCCTTGTTCCGGCGCTATGTGCAAACAGAGAAAATGCTGTAGCCTCTGCTGGATCACATAAATTACATAAAGCATGACCTTACTCACATAAAAAATGAGAGCTATCAAACGAGAATTAGTACAGTTTCTCATCGAATCTTTCTTATAGGGTGGCACGATGATCGCCGTTTGCCAGTTAGACGGCCATTTAGTGTCCCATATTACCGCACACAGTCGATGCAATATGTCAACACCATGATGTCCCATCTCCTTTATGTGCTCAGCAGTGGTCATATCAATACCAGGTGCCTTTTGTAATCCCAGCCGTTAAACTGCAGCCTTAGTTTCAGAGCACAAAATCGCCGGCTCATGTTCGCCTCCAGTAGTGTCAACATTTTCTAGTATTGTCAACTATAGTATGTGCTGCAGTACAAATTTGGTGCAAAAATCAAACGTTGATTAGTCAGCAAGTTTGCTGTTAAATTTCTTTTAGTTAAAGAGTCTCATATTTTGATTTATTTAATTATTTAAAACAACTGTATTTTCATAGCATACTTTAGCACATGTACTAAAGATAAACAAAATAAATTTACTAAGTTAATAAAAAAAAAACAGAGAAACAAGAATAAAGAATCAGTTTAGTGATTTCAAAAAATTGATAAATTTTCGTCTGATTTATATAATACATTTGTCACTATTTCTGTTTGCCAATATTGTTGTTTATTTAGCTTTCGGAAATACGTCATACTTAAGAAAGTTGATTCCTATTTCTACAGCTTTTATTTGGGTCAAATTTTTCATCTGTCAGTCGTGTAGTATCTTAACATATCAAACGTTGAAAAATTTATCTACATTCTCCATTTAGCGGAAGGCGAAGAGAAAGGAGGAAGGAGTTGCAAGAAGAAGAAAAAACAAAGTCTGCATGACGTCAGTTGAGTGTTTTAAAAGTAATCCGCTCATTTTACGCTTCCTGACAAATCCATTAAGTAAGGGCTTTACGGTTAAAAATTACTGATATAATAATCTGTCTTTAAAATTTTCAAATAAAGCTGGTGCTTTATGTAAAACAGAACAAAGCAATTTTATATACGGAGTAGATGCCCAAAGTATGAGTATATGATATCAAAAAAACTCGCGAAAAGTCAATTAAGATGGGTAAACTAAAAGTTCCCATTTAAACCATAGAGACTTTGAGAACCATTTTTTTTTATAACAAATTACATAAGCACACATATTTTAAACACATTTGCTTACCAACAAAATATGTTTTTATTTGGGTGCAGTGCACTCCTTTTTAGGTTCCTACGTAACAATTGGATCCTTGGTTTAATTAATGTTAATGTCAATGAATGTCGCATTTTTTCTAATTTGTTAGTCTCTCATATTTGTTACATATTTTGCGAACACATGTTCAATCTAAATAATATTTAATTAATGTAGTTGTGTCATTAAACGACGATGCCCATCCATATGATTGGCATCGTAGAGCGAAACGTCAAGTGGCCCTTCGGACACCAGAAACTACCGTGAAAACATTTGTGCATACTCGTCCATTCCAAGCAGATTGAGATTCTCTAGGGGTTTGGGTGACTTGTTTCCTTAGTTACTTTGTGCGCCAATTACCTATGTTTCTTTCATTATCTATGCCTTTAAATATGCCAGTTCTCTACAAGTTCTAGCGATCTGTTAATTATGTACTCGACTTTTGGAAAATAATGATGTTGATAATATCGACATAAATATATCGACATAAACAATCGCAGAAACACAACTCTCAAATACGTCGCTGCTTTTTGGTATATGAATATTGTTCATGAACGATCGCGTATTATCCAATGGAAAGATGCTAATGAATTGATTGATCCTTTAGTATTACTTCATAAGCGAGATATGTTGGTTATTTAATTTTTTACGATTAAATTTTTACTGTTGATGCAGAACTGAGAAAAGGGGGATATATAGCTTGATTTATTAATAACGTTAATAAAGTTTTTAAATAAATATTTTTGTATTTTCAGTTTTATTTTTTATAGTATATTGTTGAATAATCAGACCCAAACACAATGAAGATTACTTGATTTCTGTTCGAAACTATATCTGTTTCTCTATTAACTGGATTTGTATCCTATCTGTTTCGCCTGTTCCTTTCCTACCTATTTCTTTCCTGTTTCCGATCATATGGACCCTGTTACTATTCCACTTGAAGCTGCTTCCTGTCAGGCTAGACCTGTTTGTCTCCTATATCCTATTAACCGGACCCCGTCTTCAGTCCACCTGCAGATGATTCCTATCAGACGAAATCTGTTTTATATCAGCTGGACTCTATGTTCATACCACCTGAAGCTAATTCCTATGAGACGAGACATGTTTCTCTCTTGTTTCCTACAAGCTTGAACATAGTTGACTTATTATATGTGCTATTTAATATCAGCAAAGCGAAAATTGTTAGATAATTCTGATTTTATATCTTATGATTTTAAAAGACATAGATTACACCAAATGCTATTAGATTAGATGAATACTATTACTTGCTATTATCACATTTGTATATAGATTCTGTATATTGCTATGTTTATAATAAATACATTCACAGAAAATTGTTTTTATTTGATGTTTCGAAATTGAGACTCCAAAGTGGTGCATATATTTTTATTATGATCTTCAGCATATCTTTGACTCAATTGTAGCTAGTTGCATAGAACATTTATATATATTTTGCTCTACTTACTCAAGGGCTCTTGTCTAATTGAGAATTTACTATATCTCGTGCGTATTTAAACCATTAACTCAAGTAAATTATGTAAATTATGGGAGGTTTGACTAATGGAGAAATTAATACATATCTGTTTCTTTATCTATCACTTTTACGAAGGTAGCTACAAATTTAGGGGCTTTATTACATAGGACTTTGTACATTTATTTTCTATCATTCAAGAGGAACAATTTCGTCTTCTTTGTTTTTATTGTAATTTCCTTTATCGTACCATCCCTTTTGTTGACGTTTGTGCAATGTTACGTAGATATTCAGTTGCATCCTTCATCGTACAGTCCTTTCTAAAACCATACCAGTTTTTTGATAGTTTAGTATCAATTACATCAGGGATTCTTTTAATAATATAAGTCTGTACATAGTGTTGCTGACTATAGTTTTTGTTTTTATATTAGGATTAAGTTTTCAGTCTTCTGTTCCGTAGGGATCTCTCCTTCAAACCAAGCAGGATTAAATATTTGGAGTAGACATTATAGGTTGCTTTCTGCAAGGATTTTTAGCACCTTGTTGGGGATTTTATCAGGACCCCGTTCTCTTAGCAGTCCAATTCTTGCAAAAACTTTTGCTAACTTTGCTTGATGAAAGGGCTTTATTTGCGTAGGATCTACAAATATGTCTTTTTTAGGATATTTATAACGTCATCAACGTTTTGAGGATTGGGTGGTCTTTTTGTTTTCGTAAATTGTTTTTCAATACAATCTTGTAAGATCATTGTTTATTTCAGCTAGTAGTTTGTTCCAGCTTTTCGTTTTCAATTTTCTCTGTTCTTTCGACGTGCTACGAGGGTTCATTTCCTGAATTCTGCAATTTCACTTGACCACGAATACGCGTTTCTCTTTACCCCGTTCGTTCTCCGTTTCGGAATATTTTAATTGCATGTTTTATTGGCTAGTTTTTTGCCCTATTTTTTTAGTTTTTAGTTTTTTGGCCTATGCCTTTACTCTATTAGGTGTTTATGTAGCTTAATATTTTCCATTCCTCCCACCCTTCCGCTGCTTTAAGGCTGATTTCCTGGTACTTATGGAAAACACCGATTTAAACAAAGTAACATTTCAAAATGGTAGAACCATTACACAAACTCAGATACACAGAGTATACAGAAATAACTTGCTTTTCAATTAACGTAGAACAAATTTTTTTCGTATAATACATTTCTGTTTCTCAACTACTTGCTTTCCTTGCGTACTATTTTTTAATTTATTTGTGAAAGATAAAGTTAGTTGATGTAGAAAGTATTTTCCTCTCGACTACTACAGTAGTGACAGGAAGGACAGTGTTGGGTATAACGTACGTACGTTTATCGAAAAAAGAACTGAGAAAACGAATTTTTATAATAGAATTGAGGTTACCAGATTTCAATATCTAATCATTTTTCTGAAAATAGAATATGAGCTAAATTCTTAGCAATATTTAAATAAAGTTTTAGAAATCAATGAATTGTTGACTAATATTGGTTAATAATTCTGTCGTGACTTATTTCAAATACAAAGCTTCATTTGTCGTTGGTTTGCTGACACAGGCGCAATACAATCACTGGTTTGACATCTGAATAATACAAATATTTAAACTATCTCAATCCGTTATTTTTATGGTTAAAAATTCATATGTCGGTATTAAAATAAACAAAATTAATTCTGTAACAAAGTTACTTAGATCTCTCATTTCTATACAAAATATTTAGTCAAGTGCGTATTCGCTGCATGCACAATATCATGAGATTTGTAACTTTAGTGCGATGTCTGTTGTTCGTATTCACCAGGGATTTGAAGCAAAACAGCCAGCAGCAGCGACATTCTGCGACAGGAGCGAGCAACATTCGCCATAATATCAACTTTAATAACTCAATGAATTCTTGACTATCATTGGTTAATAATGCTTTCTTGGGTTATTTAAGAAACAACGTTTCATTTGTCATTCGTTTGATGGACACAGGCGCAACATATTCACTAAGCGGTTTGACATCTAAATTTAGTACGAATACACAAACTAACTCAATCCGTTATTTTTATAGTTAAAAATTCAGATGCTTAAAATAAACAAAATTATTTCTGTAGCAAAGTTAGTTCGGTATCTTATACATATAATAAATTAACATGCAAGTGCATATTACAGTACCACCAGGCTTGTAATTTAATAGCGTTGTCTATTGTTCGTATACGCCAGCATCGCTCGCTGTTGCTAGAAGTGAAGGAAATCGAAGCAAACAGCCAGCAGCAACAACATTCAGCGACAGAAAGAACATACCAAGCACGTAGAATTAACGCGTTTGGTAAGCAATTTCATACTCATATAACATATAAAGCTTTATATATCGCATGCATATTTTATAGCACTGTTTCTTCGCCACGCTTTCCTTCAACCTATTTTCTATACCACTTGAGAGTATATTTCTAACCTATGTTCACCGGGGTTAGTTTAACTCACTCAGATATAGTACAGCCCACTTCCGTCGGGGTGTTAATGGTTTGTAGAGGTTTTTTCTGCATATTGCGCTATGCAAAGCATCTTCCTTCTTCTTTCTTCTTTGTCAGCCATTTTGTATCCACTGCTGGATGTAGGCCTCCCCTAAATTTTTCCATTTTCCACGGTCC
>WYDF02259381.1:0-19446 GCA_009867245.2 Adranes taylori
GCACGCCACTGCTAGTATTGAATGTAAACTAAACGTGACAAAATAAGTATCAAAAGCGTTCCGGACAGACGGACAGACAGACGGTCAAAGCTAGACTTTTATATATAAGTATATAGAAAAATATAACTTTGGCCAAGCATAGTTAGCTTTAGAGAAACCATGGAATATGCAGCGAAAGAAAAAGAATATTAGTCAAAACTTTCATATCTCCTTTTACAATCTACGGCCGAGAATTATAGACTATAAACTCAGCAAATCGTATAAAAATTGAAGCATTCGATATGCTATGCTGTCAAAGAATGTAACAAATTTCTTACAAAGCTCACCGACTAAAGCTTTATTAAATGCTTAGCATTAAAAGCCACCAAATACTTTAAAACGCGGTGATGAATTTAGTACCTAAACGCGCCTGCGTAGTTTAAGGTATCAAAAAATCTAGTACAGCAGAAGAGTGTTGGATTGTACTACGATCTTTGCACCACATAGATTACTCTTTTGCTAGTTGTGGATGTTTCACTAAGTTTGTCGTACAAATTAACCGGAATACCTTGGTGATAGGTGCCGGGATTAATGTTTTTCTTTTTGTAATATTCCTCGAAATTTTATAATAATTTCGCGTCGGGAATATTTTTATATAATTCCCAGAAATTTTATAACAATTTGGTGATCGGCGCTGGAATTTCTTTTTGTAAAATTCTCAACAATTTTATGATAATCTGGTAAAATTACTCGAAATTTTATGACAATTTAGTGATAGGCGTCGGGATTAATTTTATTTTGTAAAACTCCCACAAAATTTATGACAATTTAGTAAAATTCCTCAAAATTTTATGACAAATTTCGTAATAGGCGGCATGATTATTTTTTTTGTAAAATTCACAGAAATTTTATGATGATTTTGTAAAGTTCCCCGAAATGTTATGACAACAGGCACCGGGCTTAATTTTATTTTGTAAACTTTTCAGGACGTTTATGACGATTTGTTAAAATTCCTTGAAGTTTTATGACAATTTGGTGATAGGTATCGGGATTTAATTTTTAATGTATAAATTCGAGAAACTTTATAACAATTCGGTAAAATTCCCTCAAACTTTTTGACTATTATTAGATGGTAGACTTGGCATAAATACTTTTTTTAAATTCTAAGAAATTTATAACAATTTGATAAAATTCCCCGAAATTTTATGGCAATTTGGTAAAATTCTCTGAAATTATATGAAACTTTGGTGATAAGCGACGATATTATTTTTCTTAGAAAATTTCCAGAAAATTTATGACAATTTGTTAAAATTCCCTCAAATTATATGGCAATCTGTTGATAAGCGTTAGGATTATATTAGTTTTTGTAGATTCCCAGAAATTTTATGACAATTCTCCGATACTTTCTGACAATTTGCTAATAGGCGCTCGGATTAATTATTTTTGGAAATTCCTCGAAATTCTATGACAATTTGGTAAATTTATAACTCTTTGATGATAAATGCCGGGATTAATTTCTTTTGTAAAATTCTGAGAAATTTTACATGTTGATAAAGTTACACGCAAATTTAGGACATTTTCGTAAAGGGCGCTGGGATTAATTTTTTTTTAATTTCCAGAAATTTTATGACAATTTGGTAACATTGCTCGAAATTTTATAACAATGTGATGATAGGAAGTAAGAGATAGGCGCCGAAATTAATTTCCATTGTAAAATTTCCGGAAATTTTATAACAATTTGGTGATTATATTTTGTAATATTCCCAGATATTCTATGAAAATTTGGTAAAATGTGTCAAATATGCGCAGGGATTATTTTTATTGGAAAATTTTGAAAAATTCTATGATAACACCGAAAAAGCCTGAAATTTTTTTGACAATTTGGTGACGGGCGCCGGGCTTAATTTTTATTGTAAAACTCCAAGAAATTGTATAACAATTCAATAAAATTCCCTGAAATTGTATGGCAATTTGGTGATGATCGCCGGAACTAATTTCTTTTGTAAGATTCCTAGAAATTTTATAACAATTTGGTGATAGGCGTTGGATTATTTTTTGTAAAATTTCCAGAAATTTTATGAATCTTTAGTAAAATATATAAAAATTTTTTGACTATTCGCGGATAGGCGCCGAGAGTAATTTTTATTGGAAAATTTGCAGAAATTTTATGACAAAATTCCCAGATATTTTATGAAAATTTAGTGAAATGTTTCAAAATGTTCTGACCATTTGCGGATAGGCACCGGGATTAACTTTTGTTGGAAAATTTCCAGAAATTTTATGACAATGCGGTAAAATTCCTTGAAATTTTTTGCCGATTGGGTGATGGGTGCCGGGATTAATTTTTATTGTAAAATTTCCGTACATTTTCTGACAAGTTGATCATAGGCGCTGGATTATTTTTTGTAAAATTCCCAGAACTTTTTTAAAAATTAGGTAAAATGAGTCAAAAGTTTTTGAAAATTTGCGGGTAGGCGCCGGGGTTAATTTTTATTAGCAAATTTTCAGAAATTGTATGACAATTCAGTAAAATTTCTCGAAATTTTTTGACAATTTCATGATGGGCACTGGGATTAATTTTTATTGTAAAACTCCTAGAAATTGTATGATAATTGAGTAAAATTGCCTGATATTTTATGGCAATTTAATGATAGGCGCGGGAATTAACTTCTTTCGTAAACTTCCTAGAAATCTTATGACAATTTGGTGATCGGCGCTGGAAGCAGCTGGAGTACTTTTTGTAAAATTCTTACACAATTTACATAAAATACAGTTGTCAACATTTTTTGACAATTTGCGGATAGGCGCCGGGATTAATTCTTAATGCAAAATTTTCAGAATTTTTTTGATAATTCGGTTAACTTCCTCGAAATTTTTTGAGAAGTAGGTGATGGGCACAGGGATTAACTTTTGTTATAAAACTCCCAGAAATTGTATGACTATTCAGTAAAATGCCATGAAATTTTATGGCAATTTTGTGATAGGTGTCTGGATTAATTTCTTTTGTAAAATTCCCAAAAATTCTACGAAAATTTGATAAAATTCTATGAAATTTTATGACAATTTGATAATAGGCGTCAAGATTAATTTGATTTGTTAGCTTCTTAGAAAATTTTATGACAATTTGGTGATATCCGCCGGAATTAATTTTATTCTAAAATTGCCAGAAATTTAATGACAATATTAGAAATTTAATGTGATATGCGCTGGATTATTTTTTGCAAATCCCAGAAATTTTATGAAAATTTGGTAAACTGTGTCAAATTTTTTTAACAGTTTGCGGATAGACGCCGGTATTAATTTTTATTGGAATATTTCCAGAAATTTTATGAAAATTCGGTAAAATTCCTCAACATTTTTGACAATTTGGTGATTAATTTATTTTGTAAAATTTCCAAACATTTAATGAAAATTGGTTAAAATTCTATGAAATTTTCACAATTGATGATATGATACGGAATTAATTTTCTTTTGTAAAACTCCCATAAATTTTATCACATTTTGGTGATATGCGCTGGATTATTTGTTGTAAAATTCCCAGATATTTTATGAAAATTTGGTGAAATGTTTCAGAATGTTATGACAATTTGCGGATAGGCGCCAGGATTAACTTTCATTGGAACATTTCCAGAAATTTTATGACAAAGCGGGAAAATTCCTTGAAATTTTTTGCCGATTTGGTGATGGGTGCCGGGATTAATTTTTATTGTAAAACTTCAAAAAATTTAATGACAATTTGGTAAATCAAAATGTTTTGACAATTTGGTGATTGGCGCCGGGATTAATTTTCATTCTAAAACTTACATAAATTTTATGACAATTTGGTGATAGGAATTTGGTGATTGACGGCGAGATTACTTTTTTTATAAAATTCCCGGAAATTTTATGACAATTTGGTCAATGAATTTTATGACAATTTGGTCATACTAAACCTTTCAGGCTGATTAATCTGCCAGCATTTATTAAATGGAAACCAATAGTGAGCTAATGAAGAACATTCTAAAAGAATTTTCTAATATAACTTATTATTTTCAAAATTAGTAATAATTATGCTGGTCAATGAATGAATCCTAAATTAACACATATGTATTATCTAACAACTAATTTCAACGATTCCTATTGATGTTGACTCTCGCTCTCTTCTACGCTTTGCAGTAGCTTTGTGTTACAAAATATATATGTCATAATATAATGCACACAATCGGATATACACAATATTATAATGAACGGCAATCATCAGGACAAAATTGTCCCGATATTATAAAGTGTACAACGTTTGGACTACGTACATAAGAATTTTTTTTGTTATATATTCTACTGGTGCACACCGTTGGCAACTTTTTCATCTAGGTGACTATTATAAGTTAACAATTTGAGTAAAAAGTTACTTGTGAAAAGTTGCCAGTGTGCGGAGCTATTTATAATTAGTAGGGTATTTCCAATTTATTTACATAAACTTAAGTAAGTCCAATGGTTGGTTAAGATAATAGTTGATTAGCATAAAGACGCACACGCTCTTCCTAAATATAATATTTTCTCCTAAAATATAATCTTTGAAAATATTTATACCTCAATTGGAATTTTTAAATAATGTAATATTATTTGTGATGTGGTGAGAATTAATTCTTTTATGCTCCCCAACTCACCAATTCTTTGCAAAACAAATGAAACGCATTTGTATAAAGAGGAAAACTGTATAATATATAGTAACATAAACACGAAACATGCTATCAAAAGTTCGTCCAAATGCAATACTTCTCCACTAATCGACAACCCCATTTACCACCCTTTATCATTTCAATAATTCCTTTTGAGTATGTATTTATCTGTTCCCCTTCAATATTGATGGATTGTTCGGATGTATTTGGTAATGTGTTTATTTGCAATGTCCTCTTCAATCTCGCATCCTGCATTTGTATTCATTGTTTGTTGGACATAATTATGAGTTTAAAGAGAATAATATAAATATAGATAACGGTAAATAATATGTAATGAAGTTATTTGTCTCTAAAGCATTATCAATAACATATCTATAGAGCTTTACTTCAAAATATTGAATTCAAAACGCAAATCAAAATTACAATTATTACAAGAATATAATATATTTCGTTACATAGAATTGATAAATAATATAATAAAATGTTAGCTAAATTTAATATCATATATAACCAGGCAGGACTAGGAACCCAATGGGCTCACGTGATATCCGTTTTGAACTAGAGTCATAAACATCGATGTGCGCCCATGCTTTATCGATTACAAAAATACTTTTGATCATGCGTCACACTCAAAGTTAATTAGCGTAATCCAATCGACCGGAACTAGTATACAAGATTTAAACATCATCAGAGAACTGTAATGGCAACAAATAGTAAGCGTCAGAGCCAAAGGATCTATGTCAGAAGAAATAGCAATAAGAAGAGGCATGTGATAAAGGCGTATTTTCTTTCTTACTCTATTCATCAGATTGGTGATGAAAACTAGAATCCCAGGACTTGACCTTTGCCTCAGAGCTTAAACATGGCCTCAAAATTCCACTATGGTACTGTTATGCCTTCTGTATTCTCTTGTGTCAATGCAAGAGCTTGACGTTCAATGCAACCACTGAGAAACATATTAATGTAGGCCTATAGATAAATGCCTTTCATCTCCTGGATATCTCCAGGATATCAAAAGGAAAAACACTCAATTTGGACACAGTAATTGTGCCACATTATGCGATAAGGGCGATATGAGATTCTTCATTTAATAGATAGAAAGGAAAAGGATAATCGGAGGAAGACATAATTTGTGGCTAAAAGATCTGCGAGCTCCCGCATAATAATAGCCTCTTCTATCACCAACCTTTTCTACTGCATTTTAAGAAAAAGGTGGTTCCTCACACTTTGCTGGCAATCTTTTTATATACTCTCCATGCTTTTCTCGAAAGAATGAATCCATCTGAAGGCGCCAAATTGATGTTGCATAATAACGAATAAATTTTAGAATCGCATGTTGTCATCTCAAATGCACTGGACCTGAAATTTTTGAATATTACATGTTTTTCACCAAAAACTCAAAATGATTTCAATTAGCGTTTAGCATATAAAATTAGGGATAGCCTGTTGTGTGACATACGAAAGAACCAAATTCTGTGAAACGATATTTTGTTGTTCCTGACCTCCTTTAAAATAATTGTAGGTAAATGAAATTATCGGACTGAATTATTGGCTGAATGATGGATCACAAATGTGGGTTATAAACAAGCATCTCCAGTTATATAGCTTTATTTGATTTCGGTTCTTTCTTCATTTTTTTTCATGTTATGCGTTTTTTTATTTTTCTTTCCTGTTATGAGCGCGTTAAATAATCAATTATTTCTATTTATATTTTTTAAATCCTGAAATTTTTATTTGTTACAAAATCAATTCATTTCCTTTTTCTATAAAAAAAAATCTAAATCAAATATCCAAAAATTATTTTAAAATATCTTTCAAAATATTCTGCGGTACTAATACTTCTTTAAATCGTTAAACGAATAATTAGTTTCATTGTTCTTTAAAATAAAATTTTATCTCAAATATTAAAAAATTATTAAAAGAGGCAAAAGAGATCAGGATAACATTCTGCTATCCTGATATTTCGAATCTTTAAACAATAAATTAGTTCCCGTTTTTATAAAAAAAAGTATAAATTTAGTATCCGAAAGTTCTTTTCGGACATTTCATATACATTCTGCGGTCCTAATACTTTAAATCGTTAAATGAAACTTTAATTCCACTTTAAAAACTATTAACTCAACTACCCAAAAGTTATTTAAAGACAGCACCTAAAATATACTGCTGTCCTCATACTTTACATTGTTAAACACCCTTAATTTCATTTTTCAATGCAAAAAGATTGTAATGGAATATCCAAAAATAGTTTTAGGACACATTTTAAAATATTTTGCGGTGTTCATTCGTTTTAGAATCGTTAAACGAATAATTAGTTCTAGTTTTCTTTTACGTAAAATTTTATCCTTCCAAAAGTTATTAAAGGAGACCACTTCAAACATTCCACTGTTCTGGTACTTTATCATGTTAAACGATAAATTAGTTACCTATTCCTATAAAAAAATTGTAAATGAAGTACCCAAAAGTTCCCTTAAGAAACGTTATAAGGGTTCTTTAAGAAACCCTTAAGAAACTTCATAACATTCTGCGGTCTTAATACTTTAAATAGTTAAATGAATAATTAGTTCCTCTTTATTTTAAAAGAAATGTAAGTCAAGTACCTAACAGTTATTTAAAGCTATCAAAAGAAATTTAAAACATGTTGCTGAACTGATATTTTACATCGTTAAGCAATCAATTTATTATTTTTTTATATAAAGAAAATTATAATAGAATACCCAAAAATTAGTTTCAGTTTTGAAATATTCAGAGGTCCTAACACTTTTAAAATCGTTGAATGTGTAATTAGTTCTATTTTCCTTTTAAATAAAATTTTATTTCAAATATCGAAAAGTTATAAAACGAAATCACTTCAAACATTCCACTGACCTGATACTTTAAATCGTTAAACAATAAATTAGTTACTTTTTCTATAAATAAAATTGTAAATCATGAAGTTTTTTAAAGGTTTCTTTAAGAAACTTCATAAATATTCTGCGGTCCTAATATTTTAAATTGTTAAACGAATAATTATTTTCACTTTCTTTAAAACAAACTGTAAATTAAGCACCCAAAAGTTATTGAGAGACAGGACTTAAAACAGACTGCTGTCCTAATGTTTTAAATCGTCAAACAATCAATTAATTTCATTTTTCTATCAAAAAAATTGTAATAGAATATCTAAAAATTGTTTTAAGACAACTTATAAAATAATCTGAGGTGCTAATACTTTTAAAATAATTTCACCTATAATTAGTTCCACTTTTCTTTTAAATGAAATTTTATCACAAACATTAAAAAATTATTAAAGTAGACTACTTAAAACATTCCACTGTCCTCACACTTTAAACCGTAAAACAATAAATTAGTTAACTTTTTCTGTAAAACAATGGTAAATCAAGTATCCAAAAGTTCCTTTAAGAAACTCCATAAACATTCTGCGATCCTAATACTTTTAATCGTTAAACGATTACTTAGTTCCACTTTCTTTTAAAAAAAGTGTAAGCCAAGTACCCAAAAGTTATATAAAAGCAGCACTTAAAATATTTTGTTGTCCAGTTACTTCAAATTGCTAAACGATCAAATAGTTTTTTGGTAAAAAATATTGTAAATCAAGTATATGAAAGTTCAATTAGGAAACTTCATAAACATTCTGCAGTTCTAATATTTTAAATCGTAAAATGAGTAATTAGTTCCAGTTTTCTTTTAAATCAAATTTGCTGTCGAATATCCAGAAATAATTAAAATAGACTTTTTAAAACATTCCATTGTCCTGAATCGTTAAACGATAAATTAGTTTCATTTCTCTATAAAAACATTCTGAATCAAGTACTAGAAAGTTCCATTAAGAATCATCAACATTTTGAGATTCTAACACTTTAAATGGCTTAACGAATAATTTGTTCCAATTTTCATTAACTTTTTTTTAACTGAAGTACCTAGAAGATATCCTAAAGACAGCACTTAAAACAATCTACTGTCATGTTACTTTAAATCGCTAACTTTCAATTACGTTCATTTTACCATGAAAAGAAGTATGTATCAAAAAAATTGAAAATCAAATATCTCAAAATTGTCTTCAGACACGTTTTGTAATATTTTGGGGTTCCAATACTTTAAATCATGAAACGAATAATTAGATCGACGTATCTTTTAAATAAAATTTTATTTCAAATACCCAAAAATTATTTAAAAAATCATATACAACATTCTGCTGTCCTAATACTGTCCTAATTTTTTAGATCGTTAAGAGAAAAATTAGTTACATTTTTCTTTTAAACAAATTCTAACTGAAGTCCCCAAAAGTTATAAACAATTAATCAATTTAATTCTTCTATAAAAAAGGAAAATTGTCAATCAAATATTCAAAATTTGTTTAAAGACACCTTCTAAAACATTTTGCGGTCCTTATACTTTAAATCCGTAAATGAATAAATAGTTAAATTTTTCTTTTAAATAAAATTGTATCTCATATATTAAAAAATTATTAAAAGAGACCACTTAGAACATTCTGCTCTCCTGATACTTAAATCGTCAAACGATAAATTAGTTTTTTTCCATAAAAAAATGTAAATCAAACTTTATAAACATTCTGCGGTTCTAATCAAATTGTTTTGAACTTTATTTAAAGACTGCACTTTAAACATTATGTTATCCTCTTACTTTATGTTGTTAAACTATGAATTTCATTTTTATATTAAAAATATTTTAAATAAAAGATTCAAAAATTGTTGTTAAGATACCTTTTAAAACATCTCATAGTCTTAAACTTTAAATCGTTAAGCAAATAATTAGCTGCACTTTACTTCTAAATAAAATTTTCAAATATCAAAAAGTTATTTAAGGCGGCACTTAAAACATTCTGCACTCCTGTTACTTTAAATTGTTAAACTATCAATTAGCTTTATTTTTGTATAAAAAAAAAATGGAATCAAATATCTAAGAGGAGGATATTTGTTTTAAGACACCTTTTAAAACATTGATTATCGGTCAATCAAAACAAAACAAATAAATAACTTAGTAATCATTAATTTAATAATTAACTTAGTAAATTGATTTCGTATAAAGCCAAAGAGGAATAAAAGCGCTATTATGTGATTTTTTGCCGAGAGACTTTACATAAGCGCCCGTTCGCGTTCAACTTCAACTTAGTTACTTAGTTCCTTAACTTTTATACATGGACTTTAAATATTTTCATTTTCGCGCGCTTGGGGGACAGCTTTTTTTGGTATGCAGTTTTGCGATCAAAAATTGTACCATAAGCATTATGACTTCGTGCTGCTGAAATTTGATACATTTCGTTTATGCATTTTTTAGGAATTTTGCAAAAGCAAATCTTTGAGCATTTTCATTTTAAAGAAATTATTAATGAGTTCAGCGAAGACAGCGATGCTGTCCGCGCCGTAGGCATGTACGGGAACCAGGAGATTAATGATGAGGTGATTTTTAGGTCAAGTTTTATTTAATTTATCCTAAACAACTATTACCCTAAACCCTAAAAAAACTGTAGTGCAAATTGAATTTACGAGTTATTAGGTGACAGCCAAAATTAAAAGGTTCAACTTTTATTTTATTCCAGATATAACAAAACGTAGGACTTCAATTATATGAAAGATGGGGAGGCGATCACATCAACGATTTTTTTTTTCAAGAAATTGTAACTCAAGTATTCAAAAATTATCGAAAAAGAAGACTTAAAACAATCTGCATTCATGGTTTACTGTTTTGATACATTCGTGATGCTTCTAATCATAAAACAATCAATTAGTAGATAAAAAATTGTCAAGTAAGTATCCAAAAGTAAATTTAGGACACTTACATTATTCTGTCTTCCTATTAGTCCAAGTCGTTTGTTTTGGTATGTTTTAATTAAGAATAAGTATTATATTTTATTTCAAACATCAGATTCCACATAAACTCTGTTCTTCCTCACATTTTCTGAGACGTATGTACATAAATACTAAATTTTATTTTTCATAGCTGCTTTGTCAAAACAGTAAACCATAGTTACGTGACAAAATGTAATTAATTGGGCATAAGTCATAGATGAGTACAAATTAAATTCACGTTATTAATTTGGAGATTATAAACTAACATATGTTGTATGTGGTATATGTAAACCCAATAGAAGAATAATATCCATACTACAAATGAACAGAGCCACATACACAAGATAGAACCCCTAACATACAAAATTCATACATAGGGGTGCTGATAAATAAATGGCAAACGACGACCCAATGAAGTGTAATACGTAATATGTGTGGCATGTACGTGTAGATTTTGATCTGTGCATCAAGCGACAAGACAAAACAGATTTAGTTAGTACGTAACATATCACACAACATGTGTACGGAATTCTGTTTCGTACGGAACAAATGAATTGTTTACTGTTCTACAAAATACAAGGTGAGGCCAAAAAAATCAGATTTTTTTATTCTTACATTCATAAATCTATACACAATTCGGTAAATTATGGAACTTAATGGATTTAGTACTTTACGGTATTTTGCTGAAAATAATGAAAACTTTTATCCTGCTACATCTGCTCGACCAACTTGGAACATAAACAACTTTGACAGACTTCCTGGTAAAACTCCAAAGGTACAGACTTCTATATACGTGTAGCAACTAATTTTTGGACAGCTATAACGATTCAATAGGAGAAATTATGCGTTGATAAACAAATGCAAATCTGGCGATGGTTGGTAATCAATGTCGAATGAGATGACAAACAGAGACTAACTTCTGAGTTTTAAATGAACTCAGAAACAAAGGAAGTAGTCATTAGAAAGATTGAAATACTGTGGTAGTTTCCGGTAAAAACACATGAGGTTTAAGAAATGTGAGTTCGTTGGTTCGAAGACCAAGATCTGTCGAGGAATTGGCTTACAACTGGTAGTACCAAAGATTATTGCAGAAAAAGGCTATTTAAGACTTCCACTTTTGATGATCGGGAAATTGGCCGAGCCTAGAGCCTTTGAAAATGTTAATAACATTGCTTTTCCAGTCCATTACACATTACAGAAATCTGCATTGATAAACCAAAACATTTTTTAAGTTAAGCCTACAGAAAAGATTATTGAAAGGAGAAAAGAGTATCAGAAAAAGCTGTGTTGTATATAGACGTATATAGACTGTATATATGTATAGGAATTACAAGATAGGAAAATTAATCGTGAAATTTCTGTCCGGAAGCATGACGGCATTAATTCAACCAATGTATTGAAGTAACAAAGCAGCAAAACATTGATCATGTCTTTTTAGAGTACTGATTTCCAATCAATAGTCCGCGAGAAGTAAATTAATGGCCGCAAATAAAGACATAAACAGGGCTTTGATTTATTTTCAGGGAATGGCGTCAAAAACAAGAAAATATGACAAAGTTAGATCATATTCAGATTTTCCGCCATTGAAAGTAATGGAGAAATCAATAGTGTGTTATATGTGCGACCGTTTTCGTACACGATGCCCTAAAGACGAATGTCTTAAAGCAGGCAAAAATTTTAAAAGCAAAAGCAATTGCCAATCACATAATAACATACGTATATGTTGTGCATAGTATTTCCGTATAACAAATGAAGAATTTTTAAAGTTATTGAGGCCTATATATTAGAAACTTTAAGAATTAGACCCATCACATGTGGTATCATTGTAAAGCAAATCACAAGGGCTACCAAAATATAAGCAAATATACAGGATGGTACTAAAAAGTTTATGAAAAAAAAATCTATTGCTCAAACTCCGTTCAATATGTTCAACTACTAACCAATGCATAATTGAGGTCCCCTGGTCTTACATTAGTTTCCTAAGTTTCATTTTTCCAACTTTCATAGGAACCCAGATATTTAGTATAGTACACTTTATTGTTAAGGTCAAATTACTCCGGTGCTAAGATGTGTGATTTTTTAAACTCTTTTAATTCCTTAAATATTAAAAGATCTTTCGATACAAGAAATGTATTCGACGCATAATACGGTACTATGTGTGCTATGTGTGTATGTGTGCAATATTTCAGGACCCTAGTTTGAATACGAAATTTCTGAACAAAAAAACTGGTTCCTGTCCACCATATTGTATTTATAAAAGAAAACAATTGTTCTGCGGATTCAGAGTCTACACCTGTCTACCAAATTTCATCCAGATCGGTCCCATAGGAAAGGAGAAATCCTTGACCATACATCCGTACAAATGTACACGGACACCGAACAATCCCTTTTTTTAATTTTTGGAACAAGAAAACATTTTTTTACAAAAAACTTTTTATATGAAAAATTGGTCCTTATGACCCCCTCTCTGAATTGAGTTTTAACAGATTGCAGTAATTTCAATATAAGAGACGTAATTAGGTGCAATAGAAAAAATTGTCTAAACATGAATCCTATATCTTTCATATACCTATACGTATTACATACGTATATGGTATATTAAAGTAAAAAGTAAAGTATCAACTATTGAAAAAATTTTGAAAAAAACTATGGGCCTAGCATTCCACAAGAACACCAGAATCCAGATCAAAATTAACAAACTTTAAATGAGGTCGCTCATTTTGTTCAAGTCTTTTAAGCGTTGGCCGGATTGTGCCGACATGAAAGAAAATGACACTTGAAAGTAGACATCGATATTGGTCATCAGATACTAAGCGAAGATGAAGCTGTGAAGGCTTGCATTGAAATCACGACAACAGAAATTGATAGCTCAGAAGATGACGCATATTGTACGAAGGAATTATCATGTCTAACTCATGGTGTACCGATTATAATGTTAAAGAGATTGATGAACTACATTGAGAAACAAAGTGAGATATTTGAGCTACTGACTTTGAGACGTCTACGATATCACACGGAGAAACTAAAGCAGGCTTCATTGAAACAAAAGAATATTTCGGACTTTTTCAAATGAATTCAAAAATGAATTACCTGTTGTACATATTTATGTACAACTTTAAGTAATAAATAAATTTATGAGCAGTAATAGGTACGTAATATCAACAAGGAACAATTAATACAACAAATGTATTAAAAACGCTGCTAGTTCGAACCAATGGAACCATCATCAGCACCTTCTTTATTTGCCGGACTATCTACAAACAGCTGTCTAGTGGCTTAAAGAACAGAGCCGCGTCTTTCAAAATATTGTGACAGTGATACTCCTTTTAAAGAAGGTGCTGATGATCCTTTATAATAATGGGCGAAATGGTTTAATACATCTTGAATTAAAGTTTTTTAAGACATTTTAAGGCATTTGTTGTAGTTGTAAATTGTCCCTTGTTGGCATATGTATCTATTACTTCAAATAATATGTTCCACTTTTAAATAAAAAGTAGCATTATTTAGTCATCATCTAATAAACAAATTTATAGTTTCAAAAAATTAGACTAAAAATGTTATATTGGTTCTGAAAAATTGATTTTTTAAAACCTTACCACGTATCGCCAACTTTTTAAACTCATTCCCTTTAATGTGGACTTCTGATAATCCGGGTGGAGTAGGTCCTATCAAATCCTAATTAGCAAAACTCTACTGCAAATTTAATTTTGAAATGTTGCACGATCTCAATGCATTGAGTCGTTTTTTTAATCGAACATTGCTAAATGACATTATCCACTACTTCACAGAAAACATTCCCATAAAGTTAAGAATTAAACTTTTTATTCTAGTAATATTAATGCAAAACCCTGTATCTAAAAGATTTGTTGAGACTAAACATAGAAGGAATAGTAGACGCGCATGTAGAATATTTGTAGCAATCATAAATCATTCACTAGTTGGAAAGTCATTAGCGTTTTGATGAACAGAACATAATTTAGGCATAACTAACATTGAAAATGAATATCATGAAACCAGAAGAACAAGATTATTGGTATCAAATTATTTTTCTATTTTGTTATTTTATCTATGACATAATGTAGAATAATGACGTAGAGTCATCAATAATAAGGTTAATTTTAATATAGGTTATTAATAAATAAGTGTACATTGTTATTAAAATTTAGTTTAAGTTTGCTACTGCTTTCATTTTTAACTAAGCAGGTACATTTTATATAAATTTGCCTGACGATGTTTTTTTAGAGACGAAATCAGTAGCAAATCTTTCTCTTTCCGTTAGGATGTCCGTTAAGTGCACATTTATTTAACATATATATATATATATATATATATATATATATATGTCAGATTTTGAGCATGTGCTGAACAAGGGACAATCCGGAGGTGTGGTGTTTGGGAACAAGAAGATATGATTGTTGGTGTATGCGGAACATATTGTGTGCATGGTCAGTTCAAGGGAAGAAATGAATGAAATGATTCAAGGGGTGAATATATACATGAAAAAAAAGGGAACGAACATTATAATATGTAAGAAAGCTGGGGAGGGGGAGTAAGAATGAAGTATTTAAGAAGAATAGGGTGAGATTAGAGAGTGTACAGAAATATAAGTATCAGGGTTATATGCTAAGTAGAAGGAATGGATTAGCGAAAGAGGACGTAAAAATGATTGCTAGAAAAGCAAAAGTGGCTTCAGACAGGATGTCATGTGTGTGGGTGGAAAAGTTTGGTGAATTGTTGAAAAGGAGAATGAAAATAATAAACTAAACGTCTGTGTAAGAAATGGAATGATATGATGTATGGCGCGGAAGTATAAGCGGTGAATAAAAGACAATAGATGGAGAGAGAGAGAGAGAGAGAGATAGAGAGAGAGAGAAAGAGAGAGAGAGAAAGAGTGAAAATAGGGTATGTAAATAGAATATTAGGATTGGAAAATAGTACAACAGTGAAATATTAATGCAGGAGTTAAATTAGTATAAATGTTGGGTGAGTGCATTAGAGAAATTGGTGAAGTACGAGAAAAGTGATGATGAATGTAGAGGAAAGCTTGGTAAAACATGTGTATATTCAGGCAATGAAGCAAATAAACATGAGAAGGCGGAGGTGGACGAATGGGTGGGAGATAGAGACAAAAGAAGGAAAGGGTACGAGATTATTGGATGGTCAGGGGGTAAATGTTGTAATGAAGGTAAAATAATTAAGGTAGAAAGTGTGATCGTAGTAACAGAAATGGAAGAAAAGATGAAAGATGTAGAATTTCAAGAAAGAAATGGAATGTTAAGGGTTAGTAGTTACCACAGAAAATATCAGTGATTGAAAGAGGAGTGGGTTTCCCAGCATAACTAGGATCAAATAAAAGAGAGAAAAGAAAATGCTAGTGAGGTTCAGATGCGGAAGTATGAAAAGGGGAAAATGGTATTGAATGAGGGATAATGATAAGAACCGTAGAATAAGTGGTAAGAAAGAGGAAGTATGGGAGCATTGGATGAAAGCATGTGAGTGGATGAGCTGGAAGAAAAAGAGTTTAAAAAATTAGAAATAAGATACCCTGGGGCGATAAAAAGGGGGAAATTGAAAAAAGGGATAATATGGAAGAATTTGGTGGATGTGGAAAATTGTTAATGGTGTTTTTGAGTACATCAGGAACTTGGTTTTTGTTTAGTTGTTTTTTTTTAGTTTTAGGTTAATTGTTTTTTGAGGGGTAAATGAACGAGAGTGGCAATTAAGTAAGGGTTGAAGTGAAAAGTTTAGGTTCCTTTACCTCTCTTCCAATGAACAAGTAAAGAAGGACAAAATAAAAGAGAATATAGGGAAAAGTAGAAAAGATATAAAAGGAAAAGAAAAAAGGAAAATAATTAAAACTTTTTTTTTCTGTTATTTTGTTTTGAATACTGTGAAATGTAATTGTTTTATGCCAATAAATGTTATTATTATTATCGTTACAGTAATAGCTAATGATTATAATTTTACATTTCAGTTGAAGGCTATTATCTTATTGACAAATGTACTGGGCCTTACACACATACGAATTAAACAAAACATGTAGTGAGGCTTATTTTAATTTCTAAAAATTAATCAATTTTTCACGCAAAGTTAAATTATGTAAATTCAAAGCGAGAAAAAAGAACATAGGTAAGTTTGCTACTTGGTAAGTTATTAATCCCTTGTATTGACAAGGGTAGTATGTAAGTTCGTTACATTAATCCTTTTTAGTCCCAATCATTAATGCTTTTCTGCGAATTTGTAAAAAATCAAAATACAAGGAGATGTTCAAAATGCTTTCTAACAATTATACATATTCTGCCCGACTTTGAGTTGAGGGAATTTGTGTTCGAAGTGATGTCATACATTGCTTGCGTCACCACCTTTACATTAATTTATATATTAGAAATTTCAGACTTCCAAACGCATGTAGAAAATTAGGATTAAATAATGCATAAGAAAAACAAAAGAGAAAGTGACTAACATTTCTCCACAGGGCATCAATACTACCCAAAAATGTCAACAACGTCGGAGTCCTAATCCACAATTTACTGGCATGAAAGAAACATAAGGTGAACAAGGCACAAAAAAATTAGCAAATCTTTGCAAGTAAAGAAGTAGATATTTGATTAAGACGACAGCTATTAAAACATCTATATTATGCATATCATACATTTTGCAGCTTTCAATTAAACTCCCAACTAAGGTATTCTTGATTGGGGACCACACAGAAGCCCAAAAGAAAATTCTAAGACAAGATAGAATGAGGCAAATGGTATTTTCAGATATAATGGGCATAGTATATAATGACTGTCCACCTTATAACTATTTATAGTTCCGGACAGATCGGAAGGTTCCGGAAGGACAGTTCCGCAACCTTTCGGAAGGATAGTTCCGGAAGGTTGCTGATTAATGTGTATACAAAGCAGGGCATCTTCCATTAGTCGGAAGTGTTTCAGAATGAACAGATTCATTATATATTTCATATATTCATAACTATGCTTGATAAAATTAGCATGTAGCAAGTGATGCATGAAACTGATAGAAAGTTGGAGCGATGCAAAGTACAATCTGAACTACGCGAAACATACGGCATAATTCGGATTCAATACACCCTAAAACAACATATTAGAAGAAGAAGCGTCCCTAAAACAGAACCCTAAAACAACATGTTAGAAGATGTAAAATCGAAAAACATGTGGTTCTACGAGAACGTAGATAAGTTACTAAATGAATTAGCAGCTTTGAAGAAGACATGCGGAGGGGAACAAGAAGCAAAATTAACTTCTCAGATGAGCTAGATGCACAACTAACATTCTTAGGTACAGAATATAATTCGCTAAAAGAACAATTCGAGAAAGCAAAATTCTGAAAAGGAGAGAAATGATATAGAAGGATTCCAGCAATCAAATGAAAAGCATATCGCAAAACATGCCAACCCAGTAACGGCTACACGATAACGACGCAGAGGACGATAACGACGTAGAGATGAATAGCAGAAATGAGAATTCATATCTAATTCTGCCAGAGACAATAAAGTAGGGCAATGAAAACAATAAAGTGCAGGAGGAAGAAGAGGGGCCCAAAACTAGGAAGTCTTCACTTATAATTGTTCACAATCAGACCAATTACACAGAAATAAAAAAAATACATTGAGTTAAACAAAATTGGTTTCGAATCTGCCAAGATACACAAGAAAAGGAATAAAAATACACAATAGAACTCCGGACAACTTTAGAAGAATAAGAAACATGTTAGATGACATGAAGGAAGCTTACGATCCTTACCAATTGAGCGAGGAGAATAAGCTATAAGTAGTTATGAGAGGGCTGCTGAAAGAACTTTCAAAAGACGGAATCAAAGAGTACTTGATAAATCAAGGCGTGTCTATTCAATTAGTAATCAGACTTGGAAATAAAAACAAAAAAAGATCCTATGGTTTTAGTAAACACAGATAAAACCAAAGAAGGCAAAAATGTTTTCGACGTAAACTTTTTTATCGTTTTCGTATATGGCAGTAACAATAGAACCAGAACAAATACCAACCCGTTTCAAATGTCAACAGCGTTTCAAATTTCAAAGATACGGCCACTTGCCATTTAGGTGCAGAGCACCACAGATATGCATAAAATGATAATGTACATCGGTGACCTCTTCCGAATGAAGTAGTCGTCCTCCTGCAAGTTTCCTAAGTACAAAGATCTACTTAATTTGAGTATTTAACTCAATGAATCAAGCAGTCACTTACACAAGATAGTAGTAATTTATCTGACTATATTTTAACCCGCGAAGCAAATTATTTTATGAAACAAATCTATTTACCAGCACCCTCTAGCGCCTATAACTTACACTAAGAAAATTCGCTTTGGAATAGTGTGTGGGTTATTCCACTCTATACCAAAAGTGTCTGATGCATCAGGGCCTATGATTGTCTAAGTCAGCTTGATTTAATAATTCATTACAATATAATAGTCAAATTAAAATCAAATTTACCAAAAATTAATAATGGAGAGATCTCAACTCGAATGAAATTACTATCAACACAATTAAATTACCGACACAGAATTTCTTGAGGCTCGTAAGTACCAGACATGAGACAAACATAGTTTGATAATGAAAATTGATATCAATCTTCCTAAGTTTCATACTACAACTCTTTTAGTATAGCAATACTAGAAGGAATTACCAATCATTATACTAAACTGGTAAACAAAATTAGAATATTACGACGTCAGGTAATATCAGCAATGAACAAGAACGTAATGAGCCCCAACCTCAAAGATACAAAATTTATTCAAAAGTAAATTTGATAAGGATATTACCTATTCAAACCACCTTGAATTTACTAATGTTGCCCAATCGGCACACAAAAATTGGTTAGTATTCTACTTGCAAATTTTAAATCAATCAGCATGGAACAAAATGGTTACATGCTCTATTAAACGTCTTGGAGAGACATCTACTTGAAACTATAATCTAAAAATATACTTGAATTCACATAATCTACTTGGAACTTAATGTTTGTT
>WYDF02259402.1:0-18066 GCA_009867245.2 Adranes taylori
ATATATGCATAAGAACATGCATTATAATATAACAATAAAAGTTTAAATATTTAAAAAATCAACATTCTTTTAACATCTGCATTTTAATTATGTCCCAAGTACATGTTGATACTAATTTAAATGGGCGTACTAAAACGTTTATAGAACATAAACAATTCGCCACAGAGTTCAATGCGTTCCTACGTAGCTGATAAGTTACATGCATTATAATAAAAAAATATATTTTGTAATCTGATCGTGACCTAAACTGAACGTATTTATTTCTATAAGATTTTGACATTGTATATGCGATCGTTCGTATTTAATAGAAAAGAATTACCATATTGCAACATTTGTGTATGCATAAGTTTTACTACATAAAACAAATTAAAATCTTAATTATACGAGGACTGCTTGAAAAATATTATATATATTTTTACTGTTAAGCTTGACTGAATAAATTAAAATAAATTAAAATGAATTACTGGTAATTGTGCATAATTATAAAATAAGTTAGTGAGGAGAGAATCAACAGAAGTTATTAGTAGGATTATGTTATATTCATTTGAGAACAGATTTGAGGATGAATTTTGGATGGCGTTATTTATTTAAATGTACGAATATTTATTTCATTTGCATGCATGTATTTCCTGCATTAGCAATACATTTTGTTAAATTTAGTAGACTCTTTAGTAAATTTAGTAGACAGCCCTGCTTATGAGAGACAAGTTGTACGTGTTACGGTTGCGAAGAGTTTAGTTTATATTGAGCTATTACAATTATATAAGAACCATACTCGCAACTCTACCAATAACAAAGTTAGTAGTTGTATAGGGTCGATTCTACCGAACGCCACCGAGATCTTATCTCAACTTGTTCTAAAATAATCAATGACGTCGAAATGGCCATTTTAAGGTCTGTCATAAATAATTTTTGCGTTTGACAGCTGTCAAAATAAAATCCATTGTGGCGGACGACAGGAAATTTCCGGTATGAGGATTTTGAAACATGGTACAGAGAATTGAAATGGCGCGATATTAAAAAAAAGTCAATTAAAAATCTTTTGTTTGTGCACTCCTCAAGGTGTACATATGAATAGCGCGAAATTTGAATTTTGAAATAGAGCTTGAAAACGTCTCTGGATTTTTTTAGTTTTAATATTTGGGCTGTTGACGTTGTTGTCATCGATGTGTAGGTGTGTGTGTGTGTGTGTGTGTGTGTGTGTGTGTGTATGAGAATAGCGAGAAATTTGATTTTTTTAAACTTAATATTTGAGCTGAAAACGTCTTTGATTTTATTGGACTGCTTTTGGGCTGCTAACATCGTTGAAAGCTCAAATGGTAAGCACACACTCGCATTTGTTTTTTTTTTAGATTGAACGTTAAAAAGCTGCGTATAGTGTTTTATTATAAGGGAAAGGTAGTGTTTTATTTATTCAGTGTTGATAAACGAGGGGGATTATAACATCACTTACTATAATGTTCACTTACTTTTAAATTTTTTATTAACAAGTTTTTGAACGACACCGCTTCTTTATAGGTGCAAACATCCAAAATTATAAAATCCCCTTCTTCATATTGATTAATGATGTGAAAAAATGACATCGGATCGGTGTAAAACTGTTTAATAATAGTGCCAGATATTCTACTTAATACTGTAATACGTGTCTAAAATGATTCAACAAAATATTCACAAGAGTTTGATTTTTGAATAGTCTAGTCGAAATCTGTTACCTTTGTATCTTTGTACCATTTAAATGCTTCGATAAATGAGCTATTGAGAAGTTTTGTTATTAAGATATCGCTTAACGAAAGATAGACAGGTTGCTCGATAAGTACATAATATTGATCAGTCATCCCTAAAACAGTACATAATAATTAAGAAAGATTAAGATAGCTGTCCGTGTCGAGCATTAATTTCTTTGGAGGAAAATTCTGTATGGGATAAATGCTTTTCAGCACTTCCTAGAAGATACACACGGAAAGGGAACTGTTCTATCTCGATCTTGCTAATGTACATTCCAATGGCTGCTAGGCAACGGCCTCTAAGCTACGAGACAACAGTACGGAAATAGCAGGACGAATAACCTGACGACGACCAAGCGCGGAAAGGAAAATGAGATGTAAACCTGAAATATACTGAGCCTGCACCGAGAGGGTGCAGTTAGGAACCTGGAAGAGGTCATAAAGAGGTACAAGGAATTAGCCGTTGCACTACAGGAAATACCAATTGAAGGACACTGATGTAATGGACTCGAAGGACTACTATAATCTATAGTGACGGCAATAAAAATCAGCTGGGAAGAGGATTCATGGTGATAAGTAGCATGAAGTAAGCAATCCTGGGATTTAAACCGGTGAGCGAAAGGTTGCCCCGTTCAATGTGACAATATTCTGCTCTCATGCACCAACGGAGGATACTAAGGAACTCACAAAGGATGCATTTTATGCCCTATTCGACAAGGGTCTGTTCCACGACATGATTTCAAGACTCGTTTTTGGCGAGATGAATGCTAAGGTAGGGAGAGAGGTAGGATTCAGGCCAGCGATTGGACATGATAGCGTTTACTCAGAGAGCAATAACAAGCTCTCGGACTTGTAGATTTTGCAATTGACCACGAGATGATAGTTAGCAGTATGTACTTCCCTCGGAAAAATATTCACAAGCTTACGTGGAAATCACTTGATGGAACAACTGAGGACCAAATCGGTCATGTACTTATTGACAGCAGGCATGCCTCGGATGTCATGGACGTCAAGACTAGGAGAGGAGCAGATAATGACTCCGATAACTACCTGGTACTAATAAAGTACAGGGAGAGAATCTCCAAAGTGAGGAAGGGTCAGTGGAAGATATCGAAGAAACTTGATGTGCAAGTACTTAGTAGAAGCGAGGAGGTGAAAGAAAGATAGCTAGGGAGTAAACGCTTCAGAGATGGGTAACAAGAGCAAGCACCGAAAATTATAACTAGGCAATGTTCCTAAGAACCAGGGAAGAAAGGTTTCCACCCAAGAACAACATTTTATAAGTACAAAGATGGTAACTTAATCGGATATCAGAGCGGGATAATGGAAAGATGGGTAGAATATTTTGAAACCCTTTTGAATGCTACGGAGGTGGGAACTCAGGGAGCACCAGGCCAGGTGAGAGATGACCAGATTGATAACGCTGGCGATGAGGGGTTTGTTCCAGATGTTACTCGAAAAGAGGTAGAAGAGGCGACCCTCTTTGTGCGCAACAAATGCGCGCCAGGAGAGGATGGCATCCTAGCCGAGCTGTTTAATATGGTGGGGAGGAGGTGAGCGACAGTATGTAATTCTCATTCGTTCAGTATTCCCGAAGATTGGAACACAGCGGTACACTGTCCCATCCACAAAAAGAATGACAAGATGATTTGCAGTAACTATTGTGGGATTTCTCTTTTGAACATTCCATATAGGATTTTTTAGAAGGTACTGGCAAGGAGGCTTGAGACGTATGTGGAGAAGGCATTAGGCGAATACCAGTGTGGATTTTGGCGCAACAGGTCAACCTTGGACCACATCCTATTCTTACGGCTGATTCTGGAGAAGTGATACGAGCAAATGTCAGCGTGCACCAACTTTATATTGAGTACAAAGAGTCATATGATAGTTTTAGGAAGTCCACGCAGCAAGTGATATTGGCAGAGATGAGAGTGGCAAAGAAGCTCATTAGTCTGCTGTGTATAACATTACGTTACATTAGGACCAGATTCAAGATCCAGGGGTAGTTTACAAGGAAATGTGAGGTGCGAGAAGGGCTGCGAGAAGGAGATGCACTTTCGACGAACCTCTTAAATTTCTGCATGGAGCATGTCATGCGGAGGATTCCGCTCAACGCACGAGGAACTATGTACACCAGATCTATTCATTACATGGCCTTTGCAAATGATGATGTCCTTCTTTGTAGAAGTTCGAGAGCATTGACAGAGGCGCTACAACATATGAGTAAAGGCGAAAAGACAAAATACAAGGTCGGCATGAGCGAAAAGGAAAGGTACTGCGCGCTGTGTCACTTGGAATGCGAGGAAGGAAGATATGAGAGAGTCGGAGAGTTCAAGTACCTAGGGACCCTGTCGGAAACTTCAACAATAGGAGGGCAGATAGAAGCCAGACAGGCCAAGGAATAGGTGGATAGATGACGTCGGAGAAGATGTGCAGGTGGTGGGGATCCGGAGCTGGAGGAGATGAAGGAAGGAAGAATTGCCAGCTGCTGTAGAAGAGGCCAGGGTCCTACATGGACTGTAGCGCCAGGAGAGTGGGTGGGTAAATTCACATCATCGACAGGGAATAAAAATAACTGATGAAAACACGATTAGAGGATCTTCGTTAAATGCGTTAATGTTCTTAAAATGTCATTTAATGTCGCAAACAACTTCAAATATAACATGCAGTATTTTAATTTCATGCTGCTTGCCTACGGAGTAATGGATTAATGGATTTACTTCTAAAATGTGTAGGACATTATTCAAAGGGAGTTTGGAGATCAGCCAAGCCATAAATTAAATAATTCGTTAAATATTAGCACAACCAGTTCAAATAATTTTCAAGCAACTTGAACTTACCGAAACTGTGCATATATGTTAGACTATAAAGACGTCTAGTTGGCATACTAGCAACGACTTTCGCATTCTTAAACATGGATTCATCATTTTCTCCATTTGTTCTAGGAAAACATAGGATCTTGTGTTGTAACTTGCTTCCTTCTAAACCCGTGGATACATTATAAACTGAGCCTGAAAATATAAAATCCATTGTTTAGCTTCTAGTAGACAAATTAGACTAAACAACACTTAGTAGAGGGAAGTAATTAGATCGCTACGCATTGATGCATTGGCAATAAGGGATCCAACACTTATACTTACACGGAGCCCGAACTCTTTAATCGTGTTTTATAAATATTTGGGCAGAAGTGTGACTTCGATGAAACACGACATGTAAAATAGTAGTAGTAGTTATACTATAAAAGTTCCATAAGAAATATATTGGATGAAAAACGGATCAACGTGGAGACTCAATTCGTCAACAAAGTTTTCGACTAATTTGATCAACGTCGGGATTCTGGCTCAATCGTCCATAAGAAAATATATTATAGTAAACATCGATCAAAAAGTTTGTGTTACGAACGAAATTCCGCAAAATTTAAAATGCAATGCAATTGTTGGAGCGTCTTATTTTCGAGGTTATATTATGCCTGTTCAAATTTAAGTTAACCACTTTCGTTGCATCGTTTTGCCTGAATTGTGTATTGCTAGTATGTACTTGAATTTACAAGCTAGCGTACATATGAATTTCTCTTTGAAATATATTTCTATGGGCATATTATATGGCTTCAACATGTGAACATCTTCAATGCAATTTTATATGAAAAATATGTATAATACTCATTTACCTAGAAAGTACATCACATCGTCGTTTATAAAGCATCGCCAAGCCAACATGTCAACTTTAAACATTAAATTATCGCATGTAAAGCATCTCCAATCCAACCATTCACTTTTTGAAGCATTTTTACCCATATGTGTATATATTAACGTCGTTACTGGTTTAATAATATTTTTAACGCTAGATTGGTAACTAGTTAGCTAGCTCCTAGTTAGCTAAAACGCGATCTTTACGTCTAAACACAGAACTAGTGTGTTTCAATGTCGAAAGCGAAAACGTATATATTCGTTCCAGTGATAGAGAAATAATATTGATCAAATGTGAGGGCATAAATATGTATTCACATGTTTTCGTTATAATCGATTCCGCAATGTTATATTTAACTTCAATATAGGAATAATAGCATATTTATGATCTATTTGAATATCATATGCATATTTTCAATTTCAATGTCAACGATGTTTCAGTATATGAATACATTTTCAGTGCAATATTATATTAAATTTCAATGTAGCCATTATAGCATAATTATGATCAATTTTAATTACATTACCGTTTCTATATATGCATATTTTCAATTTCAATGTCCACGATGTTTCGATGTATGAATACATCTTCAGTACAATATTATATTAAATAAATTTATTCAAGCAGCTTATTCTACTCAGCTTTGTTTTAGCTTGAGTGGATTGACAATGACAGTTTTAGAAAAAATCCCTCAATTAAATTAATTTTAATCTTGATGGTTTAAAGTAGAGTAGTACACGGGTGTAGTCAAACACGCTAGATCGCATTCTAACTTAAAATCTCGTTTTTTACATAAATCATTCTATATAGATATACTGTATATTTGGCTCGGTTTTATGATCGTGTACGCAGCATATGTAGTGTATTAATTTTAAGAACATTCTTAAAATTAATACACTGTACATATATACAGCTATTATTTACAATATTAAACTCGATATCTAAGATTTAAATACTATGTACAAATTGTTTATAAAATATAGTTAATTGTTATTTATTTTTATAAGTAAAAATGCTCGTTTAATTATTTCATAATTTAACCGTAATTTAAATTTATACATTCTACTAAATGAGAATATCACATGGCGACCTTGACAGTTAGTTAGAAATTAATAACGCGATGCGAATTTTGCGAATAATATGTAAAAATAAAAATGAAATAAGAAGAGAAAGAAAAATAAAGAACAACGGTGCAACAACAAGAAAAGAAGAGAGAGTAATCAAGGAAAGAAGAGGCGTATCAGCATCTGCAGTTTCGGTGCATAAAATTTTTGGTATCATAGTGTTCGTCATCTGAGGAGTAGTGTGGAAGATAGGCCAGAAGAGACTAGACAAGAGATTTCGAAGAGTCAAGAAGAGATCTGTCGAGAGATTTCGAAAAGCTACGCAAAGATCAATGCGGTATACAAATTTTTATGAATATGTCGGATTTATTTTATTTCATATATATATATATACATATATTCAATTACGTTCATAATTTTATTTAACTATTTAATTTTCAAGATATTTCATTCATATTATTTATTTTTATTAAAAGCATATTTAAAATATTTTAAAGTAAGGGATTTAACAGAGAAACAAAATATTGTAACAATAGCCGATTCGTTTGATCTAATATTAGCTGCAAGTCTTATACCTAGTATGACTGGACGTGAGGAAGTTTTAAAAAAGTTGCGACGTTATGAATGAAAGAAGTATATGTCTTTAATTTAGAATTTGTAAATGACTTAAAATATTATTTCTTACCTAAGGAAAGTGTGTCTGCTTTGATTGCTAAACTACAAAATGTGTAACAAGGGGTTTCCAGTTTGCATAAGTTTGGTAACACTCTTGAAGCACTCTTAATTAAACTCACTATCTGTAAGTCAGATTATGGGCAAAAATTATTATATACAGCTAACGAAAGTGTAGCTATAAATTCTTTTATCTTGGGATTAAATAGTAAGGATTTGAAATTGATTGTTCGCGCACGTAATTGTAAATCTATCAAAGCAGCGGTACGAACAGCGGTAGATGAAACCGAAGCGGCGAAAAATGAGTTAACAAACGAGAAAACTTATTTTTTTAAATAATGCGAACAATAAGTTTAATCCTTGTAAAAATTACATTCCGATTAGTTTCGTTGCAAATAGAAATAATAGTTTTCATATAACAAAAAGCAGAGTTAGCAGAAAACTATATGGAAAAGAAAAAAGTGCATGCTGACAATTCTATTAAACCAAATAGTAAACATTAACAGTCAAAACATTCAAGCAAAAAATGATTTAATATATTTGTTGATCGCTTTAAATCAAATTCAAGTAACTTTATATCATAGTAAGCATTGTTTTATTTTAGACACCGGGGCAAAGATTTCGGTTATTAAAAGTAGTAAGATTCGTTTGCAAGGTTTAGGCGGGCATGTTTTTAGTAAGGAAATAGTAATTATTATTTCTTTTTTTCGAATTCAAGATAAGGTATTTTCTCACAACTTTCAAGTCAACATTAACAATTTATCAGATGGTGTAGATGGGTTACTCGTGGTAGATTTTTTGGGGAAATATCGTGTGCTTAGAATTAGATTTTGAGAATTTTAGAGTGTCATTTAATGGGAATGGGGTTAGGTTCGATACACCTTTATATACTCCACAGGAGAACTATGTAAGCTTTCCCGCGCGTTCCGAAAAAGTTTTCATGTGTTTCCTTGAACAACAAGCAAAGTACAAAATAGAGGTGTTACCCACACAGATTTCAGAATGAGTTTTTGTTGCGGGATGTTTCTTAAAACTAGTAAATGGCAAGGTTCCTATTAACAACGACAGATTGAATACCACAGCTCAAAGAGGTTAGCAGCATGTGCCCTAACTCCTCAGTGGATATCACCTATACCGTACGACCTGAAGTTACATCGCAGGCAAAAGAAGAAATAGAAACTTTAAAACCACCAACATGAATTTCTTGGAAGGTAGAGGAGATTTCTCAACATCAAGCTATGAACATACTAAAAATTTTGATAATAAGCAGAGAAATTCTTCTTAGGTCTCCCGATACAACCCGTCTTGTATCACAATTCGAACCAAAATTAATGTTAATGCTGCGTCGGTTTGACGCGCCAGAAGGTAGGGAAATATGCCCACATCATGAAAGAGTTCTAGCAAAAATTCACCAGAGCGCTGTACCTGCATTAAAGTAAAACAGGTTATTTATTTTTATTTACTTCGATAAAATTGTAGTTTTCCACAAACACCAACTTTAAGACATTTAAGTTCTTCGGTGGATGGGAGTATTCTCTGATGAATGTTTACTTTCAACGGACGTGAGTAATTCCGATTTGCCTATTAATTAGCTCTTTAAAGCTGTTGTCTCATTGTGGCTGCGAAATAGCTTTTGATATATTTAATAACAATTATTAAAACATTTCTTTGTCTGATGACAATAAAACAATTAACCTAATATTCATAGAAACGAATTAAATAATATAATATTACTCAATTCTTGAAAAAACTAATGTACGAGGTATTATAGATTTAACTTACCATCTCTTGTTACATAAGGATGTGAGGTATGGTGGAAATAACCGAACGCCTTGAATAAATCTTGTTTGATTTCTGTTGCTAAAGTTTCTTTATTGATTTTATAAAGAAACGGTGATTCACAGAATGCATACAATTCGCTACCAAAAGGATAAATAGTTACGAGAGTATTATCTGTTGCCGATTCGTTCGCATTAAATAAACCTTTTAACCTAAAAATGTAATTAAATTAATTTACTATGGAAGATATCTAAAATATACATTTATCATATACAGACTTCCTCATCTTAATTTAACAGGACATTTATACGCTTTGAATGATAACCCATTAATGTGAAGAGGAAAGTTATGGATGGAAAAAGAGGGGCATACAGTGGAAGCTGACTGAACGATTGTAGGATCTAGATTTTGCATAGTTACCCATGATGGTGGTGCAGCTGCAGATGTCAGAGCAAGAAACCGAAAGAGAAATGGGGCCATCATTCAGCTGTATCCACTCTGGATAGCAAGAGAGAATTCCACAACGACCAAATTCCGAATATTCAGAACCAATGTGAAAGCAGTGCTATTATACGCTTGTGAGACTTGGAACGTCACCGCAAAAATCAGCAGTAGCTTACGGGTCTTCCTGAATAGATGCATCAGAAAAATTCTCCAAATCTTCTGGTCAAATGTGATATCCAACAAAGGTCTTTGGAACCAACCAAGAGAGGGATCCATCTCCATTCAAATCAAAAGAAGAAAATGGAGGTGGATTTGTCATATCCTCCGAAAAAAACCAGGATGTTATGGAGAGACAAACTTTGTTCCGTAATCTGTAGAAAGAAGGAAACGTGAAAGACCGAAGACGTCATGGAGAAAAACTGTAGATGAAGAGGCAAAGACAGAAGGAAAGACTTTTGCTAAGCTGAAGGTCCTCGCAGAAATAGAATGCGCTGGAAAAACTTCGTCGAACCCCTATGATCTGAATAAGAGCGAAAACGAAGGATGATCCAGTCCCAGTTTTCTGAAAGGCCCAAAATGTCCAAATGAGAACATCTTGATCACATATCTAATTTTGAATATGCAAAAGAAATGGAAGATGTAAAAAACCTATATGAAATGCAACAATTTTATTAAAGATAATTTGCGCCTCCCCCTCTATCTTTTTAATATCCACCCTTCAATATCGTACATCATCAATACTTTTCACACAAACATCTAATATTTAATCCAGCCCCAGATTTACCAATAAGCTGAAAAAGAGGAAGGATCTGATTACACTCAGTAGCCTTTATAATCAATAAATATCTTATAAGAAGTCTTCAAATTCTTTTAAATTTTCAAACGTATTTTTAAAATATTTAAACGTACCTTTTAAATAACGATTTATGCTTATATGGTCGATTTCCAAAATCAGATTCAATAATTTCATTAGCATTCAAATTTTTTTTATACACATCCGTTTGTATAAATTTACATTGGTATGTCACTTTGCCTTCAAATATTGAATATCTAAAATAAAAGATAATTCAAATAATTCAGGAATACAATATCATTAAAAGTAATAAATTCTTGATAGCCATGTTGAAAGCAGTTGTGAATAAACTGATTGATGCAATTTTATGTTGGCCTATAAGTTTGAGTAAAATTATAAGGTTTTGTTAATTAGATAAGTGAATCATTTTGAATGCTGCATATTGACTATATAAAACTTCTAATTAGCATAAAAAAAGCGGGTTAGGGTAGATGGATCCATTTCTGGCATTGGTGATTGCCTTCTTCAGATCTCTCTGGCGACTCAAAATAGCTCTTATCAGCCGACTTGTTTAAATATTCAGTACACAACACATTATTGCAGAGATCTGCGAACGTAGTTGGTAGTTCGACGAAAGAACACCTAAAGTGAGATGAACCATTTTAGCAATCAGAGTCTCTTTGCATTTTTAGCCAATATGCAGTTTGCATCATATAGTCAATATGCAATTTTCAAAATGATTAACTTATCTAATTTGTTATCGGATAGCATATCCCATATAGATTACTCCAATTAATTAATGCAATAAGTAATTCTCTAATATAATATAATCTAACTAATCAAATTTAATTCAATTTTTCGTATATAATATACAAATTAAATTAATTTAGTAATAATTAATTACTAAACAATATACATATAAATAGGTAAAGAAAAATTTAATCCACTTAAAAGATAAATATAGCGCGAAAATATCAAATGCACCGCCCGATGCAAAAGAAATAATACACAAATAATGCCGCTCAACACGGAAGAAGTATACACAAATATGCCGACTCGCATAGAATCAATACGCGGGAGAAAACTGAAAGCATGCCGGTTATGTGTTCTTATACCGACATCTCCTATACGGAATGTTGGAAGCTTTGTCCTAGATGTGTGTATTACACCGACAGGTTATTTCCGCATCTGATATTTTTCTGAAATTAATGCTTTAGAGAGTTATTTTGAAAAAAATGTCTTCATAGCAAATTTACTTTTCATCCACATTTTTTCGTGTCACCCTAATAATTTGTTTATTCCTTCTTTGTAGTTGGAAAGCGTTCTTCCGAGTATATATTTTCCAAAATTTCAAAATGAGATAAGACCGTCTGCGCAACTTGCAGTTATCATATGGTCTACTAGTGGAACCATATGATAATATCAGATACTTTAGTGACGTTTCGCTCAAGCATCTTTATGAGCTTAGTGAGTGTTAGCTCCTATCCATGCGAATCCAACGGCTCGTTACAACAACTAGCAGAAAGGTGATTGACTACAATGTCAATAAAACTATCACTTTTAACTGGAATACGTTTATATTTGCAATAACATTGGACGTTGGGTATGAAGTGGTGAGAAAACCAGTTTTGAGAATTGGAATAAGTCATTAAAAGTTTAAATTATAATTTTGAGGGCATGTTATGGGCTATCCTCTACAGAATCGACAAATGAATACAACCACAAATAAACAAACATCATCAAATAATTTAACAATTAACAAATAAGACAAACTTAAACAAAAAAAACAACAAATCTGTAATTAATTTAATATAATCAAATGACGGAAAGATTTGCATTGTTTATCTCACAAGTTGTTATACATGTAGTTAGCGAACTTTACGTTTGGAATCGTCGAAAAGGCCTCCAGCTAATCAACATTCTCCTGCTTCGTGCACACAGGTGGAGGAAAGCCGGAGTTGGAGTTAAGACAACCTCAGCAAAACCAACAATGTTTCACATTCGAATGTGTTATAGAGAGGCAGCTGAGAAAGAGAGGTGAAGAATATATTTCGCGCGTATTTGAATGATTTTCCTTTTCGCTATTTTGTTCAAGTCGGACGAGAATATCTGTCAGAAAGGATTTAGATCATTTATAGCATCTCGTCCTAGCCGGACGTTTATTGCATTTTGTGCACTGCACCAATTGAAGAAAATTAGCAAAAATGATGCGAATCAAGAAAGAGCGAGATGTGTGTTCTCTTCTATGTCATCTCGTTCTTCGCACCCATTTTTTATTATAGCTTTGGCGAATTTGGCGAATAGCTTTGGCGAATAAATGCCTCTTAAACGCTGCGTTCGTTGCTCCGGCGAGAGAGATGTGTACGACCTCCTTTAATGAGTTTATTGAACTTTGCGTGGCCTCGTCTGCTAAAGTTTTCGACATATCGTATTTGTGAACGGGCAATTTTTAATAAGTTCAATGAACTTTGTGGGTGTTACCTCTTAGGCTAATCAGATTTTTCTATTGTTCGTACATAAGTCGAGAACGCTGTTTTGAATCCTTTCCTTGCAAGAGTCGCCGCCGTGGATCGATTGATTGGATTTCATCCGTAGTGTAAGAGGGAATGCAGCTCGCTTATTTGCATGTAAAATTTGATTGGAGAGCTCGCTATACTACAAGTAGAGAATCGTAAACTCTTGGCAGGGATTTTATGTGAAATTATTCCTTAAAATTTGCAACGGTTAAAAAGACGTCGCTTATTCGAGGAAAATTTTCTCTTCCCCAAGATTTTAGCAGAAATTTTGGCTAAAGCTAGCCTAGTCACTGCCGGCAACAGCTAAAACCCACCACCGAACCTGGATACCAAAGACCTCTAATTTCATAGAGAAAGTTCTTGTTTCTATTAGATCATGATTGAGCAATAACCGCACAGTTATTTCAATAATAACACGCCAATACGCTACAAAATTATTCTCGCAGAGTGAGCTGAATTCGCACTCCTGAATTTGTTTGGATGCAAAGTAAACGCCACCAGTGAAATCATTTATTTATGCTTTGAATTAAACTAAATTAAATTCACCTCCTCAACAATAAATTCTCACAACAAAATACTATCAGGTAAAGACTTACGCCCATAAGCTTTTCGACAGTAGTCTTTCGACTCTTCATAATTTATTAAATTTTTAATTCTATTCGCTCTCTCGCCTACACATTTTATTACCCAATCCGTGCATTTACGACTTCAATGAGAAGGCGAGGCGGACGCTAGTAGAAGAAGAGGGATGACCTAAGTAAAGCTTTCCTGGCCCATAGAGGGAGCCGTGATACCACACTCGAGAGACCGAGACCAATCAAGTAACGTTGTCCAAGAACACCACGAACTTTGTTGACACCGAGCCGTCCGTGCCAGATCCATCACCGAATCCTCCGCCAAACTGACGATCCGCGGATGCCGCTAGATTCGCCATTACCTTCCACGACATCCGGAGACGTATCATTGTCACCGACATCGCGGATAGGATGGTTATTCCCAGTTACGGCATGAGAACATCGCCCTCAACTTTTCCGGGAAATTTTCGGCGACAGTGACTAACGTTAAGACGCTTCGCATTTTTCCACAGTCGTCGCAGCAACACTAACCTCAAAATCCACATCCCCGACTTCGAATTCCATGTAAAAACCGAGCAATTTTTCGACGACAATTATTCAGAACATATATCAAAATTCGTATTATCTTAGTTCGTTACAGTTAATATATTTTTTATTTTATATTAATGGGAAGGAAGATGTCTTTAATTTTCTTGCATTATAATCCTAAATAATCATGCATTATCAACAATGTGTTATAAATATTGTAACGCCACCTCAAAAGTTTTGTAACCATTTCCCACTACAGAAATCTCATTAATAATAATTACAGAATCAAAGGTTTTTCGGAAACAAGTTGCTCGGGCGCCAGATCTGTTTAAAGTGAGACCGCACTCTAGAACTGATGGTGATGTCCCTTCGGTCCTTAAAGGGCTCAAGTAAATTCAGTAGGTAAGTAAAGCAGGTGTACTCTTTCTTGCTGGGAGGCTGTAATTACCTTATTCACTAATAAGTGAAACAGCATTAGGGAAACCGTGTATTGTTCTTCTAATTATAAACGAAGAAAAGAAAAGTATTATTTTACAAATACAATAATCATTAATATATCATTACAGGCTGAAATGAAAACTTAAATCATTTCAGCCTTTAGGGCGGTTATCATAATATACAATAAATAAAACAATAAAGCCAAATGGTTTTAATACGGTGATGCAAATGCAATATTATTATGAAAAAGCGGTGTAAATAAATTTAGCGGTACTTGTCTAGTACTACAAAAATGCAGTGATAAAATATCGAAACTGTGAAAATGTGACAAGCATGTAACAAGCATGGGAAGCAATCAATCATATTCAAGCAAACGATAAGGGTGCGCTATATATACTATCAAAGAATGATGGCTAACTGTGGTATGGATCAATATACGGGTAGGGTAGGAACACTCGGAGTTCGCTACTAACGGCGGGTTATAGATCATGCACAAATGCGGAAGGGTGGATCACTCTCAAGTCCATATGTTAGTCCATATGTAATGCATATTATAATTCATTAGGCTTTTATAGAATTATATTGAAATAACTTTAGAGTCTGTTGTTAAAACAGCAGGTAGCGCAAGTCTACATTCCAACTTTATCTTAGTGAATATTAGATGTCAATTAGTAATGACCGCCTTATGGTACTTCGTACCTATTCGGAGATGTCAACGGCATACGAACGCAACCCGAACGGGAAATATATACACAAGTAAAACGACTTGCGCAATGATTTCTGAATCAGCTTCTATCTAGCATTTATTAGTAATGTACATATAATAGAGTATAGTTTATAATAAACGACAAGCAGCCTTCTTTAAAATTGGGTGTTATTAACTAATTAATGTATTATGTGTTAAATTAATTATAAACCATTAATGTTAATCTTGATTAATCAGGTTAATAAGTATTTTGAAAGAATTAAGAAGCAATTAAACATATAATACGATTATCTAAATCTTGTGAAATCATCATAACGTAGGAATAATTGAATATTAATTAAATGAATATTTAATTAGTAATTAAATAAATTGCTTAAACTTGGCAATCTGTTGTATAACGAAATAAGCTTCTAGCAAAAGCTTATATAAGAATTGTAATTAAGAAATAAAAATTATTAAAATCACCTAAAAATCTTTAATTTACAAAATAATTAAATAAAATTTTTTAAAAACTCGGTCCACTGTCGTGAGACCTTAATTTACAATATGTTATATAAATATTGTTGTATAAGCATTAATGTTGTTGGACCGAGCCTGGAATTTATTTTTAGACAATTGTTGCTCTTTTACAACCTAACTCATTTGACTTAATTCTGGACCAACTTATAATACCTTTGAACTAAAGCAGATGCGTCAAATAAATGGTCAACTACATCATTACCAAAGTTTAACTTGCCTGGACCATTCAAATAAAGCGAACCATTAAGCCAAGATGGAATTTTACCTGCAAATAATACAATTTGATTAATAATTTCATTTTGACTAATGAAAAACTTCGGTGTCTTTTAAAAGACTGCTAAAATAAAAATGATAATGATGCACTGATTATTTTTTGAACGTACTTTGTATATATACCAATTCAATTTGGCACTATTGAGTATCTTTACCAAAAATCGGAGCATTCGAGTTGAAACACGATTTTACTGGTATTTATATAAAATAAACATTATAGTGACTGGGTGGCGCCCAAAGAATCATCTAACAGGAACATCCATAGCATAGTTTAGACAAGCATGGCTCGCACAACAAATGGTCAGCACATAGAGCCACACTAAGTAAGGAAGGCGCGGGCCTCAAGATTAGGGACTCTTAATTTTAGGGACCCTACCACCACTAATCCATCTGCCAAATGCCAGCTGTCAAACCAATATTCCCACCAAATAGCTACGGGCCTCAGCGCCTATGCTGCTTAGGAGCGTATTTTAAACCAAAGGAGGTGTTGGTTTTTGAACCCCTCTCCTGTTGATCCGATTGCCAACATTTCTGGTAGGTAGCTGCTACATAGTTAGAATTAAATTTCCCGCTATGTTATGTCATCGTCACGTAACTATTTTTGAACAAACACCGGTTTTCATCTAGAATCCCCAAATCCTATCTACTATGTGTTTATCTTATTTCTGGGTGGATTTGTTTAGAAGTTTTTCATTGATTTTAAAAAGCAAAGTATTTTAGTATCATCTTTGATAGAGAATAAAAAAGTTGAAATAAAGGAGTCATTTCTAGGTTTTATTTTTTAACTAACTGGAAATAAACCCTTTGACATGACTGAATATATTTTGAAGGTTAGTGAGTGGTATCGTCCAGAGATTACGATGCTGAGTACAAGGAGTCGATAATGCTTATACAATGGCGGAGTGTATTTAGCAGTTCAAGCAAGGATTTTTGAAGTTAACCCTGATGCACTGTTTGCGAACTGCTCCCTCAATCTGTATGGAGTACACTCCTGTGCAACAGTTTTATTATGCGTGAGTTATTTTGGGACATGGAATATATATATAAAAAAACCTTGGAAACTAAACTTCCCCAGTTTCTACTAAGTTTGGTTAAAAAATTACTATTAACTTACTACAGATGATATTATTATAGAAATTCTGCGCCTAATAAGATTTGTAAAAGCCGCCAGGGTTCCAAAAGAAAAATCGCTTGGTTGGACCTCCTTAAGATTCCTAGAGTATGTGATGAATTTTCAACTCTGTTCACAATCTCACTTGAGCATTAAGAATTTTTTAACCCTAGCCATACTGGAAGTCACACGTTCTATTATGTCTTGCATGAAACAAAGACTGACCTATTTAGTTTTGACTGTTACCTTATAACTCATCTATTAAATTTGCAGAATAGTTGTTTAGGGTAAACTAAACAAAATTAGTGTATCGTATAAATCACCTACTCATGAATCCCCCGGCTTCGCTGTCTACCTTACCGTGGCTTCGATCGCTCTTGACTCTCTTTTGGGCTAATTTCTAAAAGGGCAGTGTGGCGTGCAACCCCTTGCGTCTGTGAGTTCACCTATGTACAAATTCGCCAACCCATTAAATCCCCGATCTCCATTTTTGCCTACGGCACGGACAACTTCGCTGCCTGCTTTGGAGCGGTCTGCTATCGCTTTTGACTCACTTTTTGCCTGCTGCCAGTTTTGAGATACTTTTTCCCGGTGTCCGCTTTGCACAAAATTGACGTCGCGTGGTCTTACACATGTACCCCACGATTCATTTTTTCAATTTTCATGGGAACCGAGATATTTAATGTAGTGCAATTCGGGAAAATGGATCGTAAAGATTGCAAAACAAAAACAGCCTGTATATATGTTAAATTATAATTTAAAAAAATGTTTCAAATAAGATCGAAAGAGCTTTAGGTAGCCTATAAAATAAAGTTTATTCAAGTGTCCTATCGTTTATAGTTCCTGAGATACATATATAGAAAAGTTAGTTAAATTTTAAACTTGGCAACATCGCGTTCTATACCAGTTGGAGGCGTGGCACTAATTTCATTCGACGCATAATACAACATACTATATGCAAGCAAAATTTCAGTCTAAAATATTTTTTTCTATATTTGGTATATTTGGTACATTTATTGTAAATGTATAATTTGTCAAATATAACCATTTCATAATTTTTCATACATCAAAGTTAAAGTTTTGTGTTCTTAATAAATGAAATATTTTTTAACAAAAATTTTACTTTGCATTATACATTGGACCCGCACCCGAAAAATAATTGTAGACTCGCCTCGGACTCGCCAAGTCTGAAAAGACCGGGTATTCCCAAAACCGGGTAATCCCCCAGTTACGAGGC
>WYDF02259402.1:18166-33549 GCA_009867245.2 Adranes taylori
TGTAGACTCGCCTCGGACTCGCCAAGTCTGAAAAGACCGGGTATTCCCAAAACCGGGTAATCCCCCAGTTACGAGGCCGAGGAAGCGAACGTTTAACATATTTCGGAGACAATTACCCTTTTCTGATAAACTTATGCGCATTTTTTATCTATGGTGAAGATTAATATTTTAACATCATTATTGGAAATATTTTGCAAATTTATAATTTTAAGATGATTTATTGAAATTATAAATTTGCAAACAATTTAAAAATATTTTCAAAACTACTTATATAATGATGTTAAAATATTATCTTCACTGTAGTATAACAAATACATATAAGTTACTGAGGAAGGGGTCATTTCCTCCCCGAAACGTATATTTGCTGGGGCTCGCAGCTGGAGGCACCTAAAATGTAACTTGTTAATATATGGAGTTTTAGACTTGATTTTCATTGAATTGAAATATGAACTCGCAACACTGAGAAGTACAATATTTAAAATAAATGTAATATAACATAAAATGATTTTTTTACGACTAAAATAGTTCCGTACCTTTTACAACTCCATCAATTGCTTCTATAACTTCTTGATTACAAGAGCGAAGCCAGGGTGAAATAACAGTTGCAGACATTTTCTTAACTGACGCATTTAAGTGCTGTACATTTCTATATATACAACTATTATATCTGCTTGCATTGGTTTGAGGCTTGAACTTTGGCAAACTGGTTTCATGTTCGTGGCTGACTTCTTATTTTCTATACTATATGTGGGTAACGATGAGCTTGAGATATTAATTCAGAACGGGTATTCGTGCATGTGCCTAATCATATACAGTAGACGCCAAACATTCCATGCAAATAGGTATATTATTTTAAGCCTAGGTATAAAATTTACCAGAGCAGTACGATATATAATGTTATGGCATCGAATAGTAAAGATTCAAAAGCATTACAATGCATAAGAACATGATATTTCTTTATACGGGCATATGTAAGGCATACGGGCATAGGGGAGAGTTTTATGGGGGTTCCCCCCTCCCTTACATGTCAATATTTCCCTACGAAATTAAAATATATTTGTGAGAACAACACTAACATGTAGTTCGTTGATATTATAGTATTTTATGACGTAACATTTTCCACCGAGTAACACATTAACACTCCTTTCCAAATTCCAATCATTTATTAACAGCTGACTGTTACGAAGAGTTTTAAAATATGCCATCTGTTTGTTTCGTAGCACGCGCGCAGCCCATATTCACGTGTGAAGTGGAAGAAATATAGGTAATTCCCCGAGAGGATGCGGCAGAAAACAATTCGCAAATTTGCATATAAGTTGAAGCTGCCTGATTTAAATCAAAACGTAATTGTTTATACTTATAGTGTTGCCAGTCATAGACTGATGGAGTGTCGCAATTATAATGATTTTGATTTGTTTAACTACTTTGGGATGAAGCCATTCATTTCTTTCACTTCATGTGTATACGACAGGATTTCACTTACTAGGCTACATTACAATCTTAACGATGTAATAGAACCTTATAGGTTCTAATTGTTTTATTATCTTTATGCCTGATGGACTATATTACTTTTTCTATAAAATAAACACAAACATAAAAGGATCGCTCGCCGTATGCATGTACAATTTTTTTGGCTCGTTCAGTGTTTGAATGAGCAAAAAACTCGTAAAACAGACGGCCTAAATGCACACACGTGCAAGAAGAGCAAACAAACAGGACCACTGCACTATAAGCGTTGCTTGGCTGGTACCAGTTATTTCTCTCTGATCTATCTCTCTCTGTACATAGTTTCCTGCTTCGTTTGATGTTCTTGCAAAAAATAACGTCTGGGTGATACATCGTATAACTTAACATCGTAATTCTTGATTTATTTGTTTGCTGGTTTTCTAGTGTGTTAATTACCTAAAGATTGTTTATTGATTGTTTTATTTCATTTATCGACTCTGTTGGAGGCCATATACAATATGCCGACAACATCGATAACAACTATGTATATGAATAGCTCTAAAATTTATCTAGGGTACTGCAAAACTGTGTGGAATTTACAAACACAGGTCCGTGGTCTTTTGCCCCTAGTCAAGCAAACAGAAGTAATATTCTAGCGGAAGATCCAAAGATTTATTACAAGCGTAACGCGTGTTATCCTTTTCTCGACCACATCATCAGACAGCTAGATTTTCAGACCATTTGGCACAGCTAATAGTGTCCGTGGTCTTTTACCCAAGTTTGTTCCTAATATCCCAGATTACAATAAATCAATAATAAAATTGCATACCACTTTCTTGCCGAATGAGAGTGCCGGAAATTTGGTGACATTTTCTGTTTCAAATGATGGAAGTTGGTTTTGTTGAACATAAATTTCTATTCTAGATTTTTAGTTTTACTTTGTAAAGTTTTGTTACCAGTGTTGCTTCTTATATTTAGGAAATCGGGAAAGTAGTAACAATAGAACAAAGGGAAGAAAAAAGAGATAAGAATAGTGGAAATAAAAAGTGGGACAGGAGTAGAGGGATTAAGAATGAAAGTGTAAAAGAGGAAGATAAAAATAAAATAAAAAGTGTCTGTTGGAATGTAGCAGGGTTATATGGAAAAATAAAAGATAAAGAAGTATTGAATTATATTAGAGGATGTGACATAATAGGATTAATAGAGACGTGGGTTTAGGGTGACAAATGGGAGCAAATTAAGAGTAGTTGAGTATGAAGGGATTAATGAGTATGAAGGGATTGTGTTAATGGGTAATTGGAACGTAAGGGCGGGAGAGGAAGGTGTTCTGAATGTTAGATGGGAAGGAGAGGGTACAGAGAGGAAGGCAAAAGTGAAGGTGACGAATTTATAGAATGGTTGGAAGCAGAGGGATTGTGGAGGGCGAATGGGATTCTGGAAGGTGATTGGGAATGGGAATGTACCTTTAGGGAGCATGGAGGAGGCTCGGTAGTGGATTATGTTGCGATAAATGAAATGCCGAAGCAGTGTATGATAAGTAAGAGAGTAGGTGAAAGGTTCAGGTTCAGGAAAGGTTCAGGTTCATGATCTGACTGAAAGGAGTCAGATCATTTCCCAATGGAGGCTGAATGGAAAATAGGAGTGAGAGATGTAGAAGAGTATAACACATTTGAAACGAATATGAAGAAAGCGAAATATGAATGGAACAGAAAATAAAAAGAACGGTTGGACTGTAAATTGAGTAAGGTGAATTGGGAGGTAAGGAAGTATAGACGAAGTATCGGAAATTGTTAAAGGTTGCCTACGGCAAGGAAAGAAAAAAGGAGGAAATGAGAAGGGGAAAGCAAAAAGGGTATTCGATAGGTGATGGGAGCAAAAAAATAAAGGGGTTAGAAAAGGGCAAGCAAGGAGGGGAGAAAAAGAGTGGGATGAATATATAAAGGTAAATGGGGAATGGAAACTAGAGAGAAGGAGATGTTGGGCCGAAAGGGAAAAAGAAGAAAAGAAGAAAAGAAGGAAATAAAAAATATAAGATCAGAAAAGGAGGTGTAGAAATATATAAGGGAAACAAAGGTGAATGTGGAAGAAGAGGCAATTAAGTTAGTGGAATGGGAAAAAAAGCAAAGTATCCCCGATGGGACACCGCTGGAAGTGTGGGGAAGTTTGAATGAAATAGGAATAAACGCCTTAATAAGAGGAATAAATGCGATGTGGAAGGGTGACGAGAGATACCTGAAGATTGGAGAGAAGGAGAGATTTTTCCGGTATATAAAAGGGGCAATATGAGTAATGTAAATAGCTTTAGGGGGATAACAGTTATGAATGGTCTATATAGAATGAGAAACTGGATAGGGTAGTGAATGGACAAGGGTAGTGAATGAGAAACTGAACAAGGAAATATTTAAAATAAATGATTTGTCAGACACGCACACGGGTTATGTTCAAGGGAGAGGTACAGCTGACCGAATAGTGACCATTAATTATATAATGAATGAAGTGATGAGCAGGGGGGGAAAGTTGTACGTGGAGAGTGATAGAGAATGCAAGAATACTGTATGTTGGAACAAGGGTAAGAGCGAGAGTGGGAGAATGTGTCAGGATGGTTTTGTATGGGTGTGAGAAAGGGCTGCCCCTTGAGTGCAAGTTTGTTCAACTTATATATGTCGGATTTGGTAAATGTGTTAAGAAATGAGCTAGTGGGAGGAGTAATTCTAGATTGAATGAAAATATGGTCTTTATCTTATGCAGATGATATTGTATGCTTGGCGGAGAAAAGGAGGAAATGGATGAAATGATTGTAAGAGTTGTATGTATATAAAAAAAATGGGGGTTGGAAGTGAATGTTGAAAAAGCGAAAATGGTGTGTAAGAAGGGGGGGGGGATAGTAGAAATAATGTGTTTAAGTTGGAGAGAAGATAAATTGAGTGTGTGAAGAGTTAAAAATATATAGGTTACATACTGCACGTTAAAATGATGGTAAGAAAAGCTAAAATGGCAGCAGAGAGGTTAAAGAATGTATGGGGACTGAAGTTTGGTGATTCAATAGGAATGAGGTTAATGATATACAATGCATGTGTTAGAAGTATTGTAATGTACGGAGCAGAGGTGTGGGCTGTGGGAGAGAGAGAGGGGGGAAGTAGAACAAATCGACATTGAGTATTTAAAGGGGATACTGGGTGTTGAAAAAGAGTGTATGTAAATGCATGTAAAGAACTGAAATAGGTAACCAATGAATGGACGATAGGAGGAGGATGTACGAAAGATGTGGCTGGTCAATGAATGAATGGAAAAGAAGAATAGTAGATAGTATGTAATGTGAAAGGGAGGTGGAGGAGATATATATGAATATAGAGATACAAGAGAGATATGCGAGAATCAAAGAGAGCTTGTGAAAAATTGATGGTGGAAGCAGATTTGCCAAGATATTTAAAATCAGATGTAAGTTCAAAGGGAACAGAGGATATTTCGTAGGAATGGAAGCAAGAAGTTATTCCAGTGTATAAAGAGGAAAAAAAATTGCGAAACAGATTATGACAGAATAGTGGAGGAAGAGAAAAAAGATGAGGGAAATTCTGAGGATAGTAAGACAAGGATAAAAACAACGTGATGAATATGAGGTGCCGAAAGAGGAAAAGGAATTGATAACCAGTTTCAAATCAGAGGAGGAAATATGGAAATTTGTAAGGAAAGCAGGAAGTGGGAGGAAGGAAAGGGACGAGGCGATCGTGGAAATTGAAGAATGGCAAAAAATGTATGGAAGTGTAGTGCGCGATGACGTAGAGAGGGAGAGGAGATAACAAGGTGTAAAATGAATGAAAAAAATGTGGAATGAAAAAAATATTGAGATTAGTGAAGACGAACTGAAAGAAGAAATTGAAAGGATAATGTGTGGGGGAGCATCTGGTCCAGATGATATACCTCTTGATGCGTGGAAATGTTTAAATGAGAATGGAGTTAAAGCGCTAACAAGGTGCATGCATGAGATATGGAAAGGGAAGGAGGAGGTGCCAGATGAAAAAAAAAGAGAAATTATTCCTGTGTACAAAAGAGGAAATAAGATGGATGTAAAAAGTTATAGAGGGATAACGATACGAATGTCGTGTATAGGTCATATACAACGATAGTAAAAAGGATTTTGGGAAAAAGATTAAAGAAAAAGAAATAATGTCGAGTACGCAGACAGGTATTGTAAAGGGAAAAATTGCAATGGATAATTTAGTGACGCTAATTACATTATTAATCAGAATAGGAATAGAGTTGTATAGGTATAAATGTTTGGTGAGAGGGTTCAAGAAATTAGCAAACGATGAAATGAAAGTTATGAAAGACTTGAATGACAAGCTTGTGAAAGAGTGTACATGCTAACTAAGGAAGGGGACAAAACAGAAGGAAGAATGAATGAATGGAGTAGAGGCAGAAAAAGAGCATATGCGAGAATAGGATCGTCTATGAAGGGGTGGTTTGTGCAAATGAATGGTGAACGGAATGTTGTGAGAGAGATAGAAAGGAAGTTGTGGGATGTGGAAAAACAGGAAAAAGAGAAAAATTAAAGAGAATTTGCTTATAACACTGAATATAAGTAGGTACATAAAAGTTGAGGTTTAAGCATGAAATAAAAAAGGATGATTGCAAGGTTTTGATGTGGTAGAGGACAGAAAGAGAACGGGTATTGGATGAGGCAGAATGAAAGAAGATTTAGGATATGTGAGAAAAAACAGGAACAAAGGGACCATTGGGTGAAGGAATGTGAGGGGATCGAGAGGAAGATGGATGAAAATATTTTAGCGGAACACTGGACCAAGTGTCTGTGTTATAGACATGAAGCATTGGATCTAATGAGAAAAATAATGATTGCGATTTTTAAAAGGAAGAGATGAGACCGTGAAAAAGTATTCATCTTCTCCAAACAAAAATGCATTTTTTCATCTGAAACTGGCTCAACCCATAATGAACAATAAATTATGCGACTACATATTCTTGGATGCGTATCCCACTCGGGCACTGCGTTGTGTAGGACATTGTCATGTGCAAAGGGCATAAGTGTGCTGGCAATGTACGGTATGTGGAAATCTCTGTTTGCCTGCTTTCTGCCGCATACATTGCAAGCACGAATAATGAATATTTAAGGAACGACACATCACTAGTTACAAATATGTTTTATTTGTCAGCAACAAACATGCCTATTTCTATAAACGACATGCTTTTTAAGCGACTACATTTTGAAAGTAAAAGTTTTGGTTAATTAACAAAAGTGAGAAAGTCTCTTAGAAGAGCATCTGATTGGCAACATCAAAGAACATCTATCCTCAAACTATTAGGTCGGCTTCATAAGTCCATAACTCTAATCTAAAAGCAAGGGAATGTGGAAGCATTCTGATTCTTCGCGACCCAAAATTTACAAGTTGCCTAATTTTCTGTCCAATTTTCTGGAGTAAGTTGGGATAATGTTGATAGTTTTATTGGAGACGTATCACAGGGACATATCAAAATTGTTGCTAACTAAATTGCTTAAAGAGAATGCCGAGAAACGTTTAGGAAAACTCACTTCAATTATATTTTGAAATAAGTTTTCCTAAAATAAAAAACTTTCGGCAAAAAGAGTTTTTACCAAAAAGTGGTTAGTAGACCTAACTTAATACCTTTTAAAGGCATTAATTATGCAATCCGCGTACGGAGAGGGGAGAGGGGTTTGACATCTTACCCAAGTTTTGATTTCAGACTTGCCCAAGTCTTACCCAAGTTTTGATATTCTATTAAGCCTTTCGATAAATCACTGTAATTGGGAGCCCATTGAAAGTATTCGACGGAGAAAGCGAGCAGAGTTAGCATTTAGATCTCCAGGCTCATGCGCCACATAGGTGGAGCTGAAACTGCTAAGCGTATACTGTTACATATTGTAGTGGAGTCTGCTGCTTTGTAGGCTACGCCGATGTGGTCAAGCGCTCTGGCAACTGCCACAACTGCTAGAAAGAGCTCAACGCACTGGACTGCTAGAAGTTACCTGCGCCTACAGAACGGTATCTTTTGACGCACTCAGGGTCATTGCGGCTGTCATACCAATCAAATTCTGGGCTCTAGAGAGAGCAAATTCATATCTGCGGGGTACAACCTCCATAGAAGAACGTCCAGTATCCTTGTAAAAATGGCGAAGATAAAGGGAGGGTTCTTGGAAGGGCAAATCTATATATCGGCTGATACCTAATGTCCAAGCGTCGTGTGAAGCCAAACGCGGTAACCTCAGCTACTATCGCACTCAAATGCTAACGGGGCATGGTAGTTTTGGAGAATATCTCTTTCGTATTGACCAAAGAGCATCCGCAACGGTAGCTACAAAGACAGTGTGGAATACACCATCTTTAGCTGCGAATCTTGGAACATCGAAAGACATCGAAAGAACGTTGTCTAGGTACTGGCTTCTCTCCGGACGGTATTGGCAATAAGATTGCTCAGAACGAAGAAATTTGGGAGATTGGCGACAGATTGGCGCCAATCAGATTGACGCCTTTTCTAGATTGGCGACACATATTCTTAGTCAGAAGGCAAGTTGGATAGCAGGAAAACTTCATCTCTAACAAAGTAAGAGCGGCAAGTACGGTCGGTAGAACAGGTAAGGCAATAGCAGATGGATATATCGTATGGATATATCTAACACTCGTATATTACAGAACAATAAATTTAATTGATGCGCTGAATTCTGTAATATCATAGGCATTTCATTTATGTACTTACATGGTTTGTAACTTTAATTATAATCATTTTTTACGTATTTAAAATTCATATTATTGGAATGCTTATGGCAAAAGACAAGCAATAATAATGTAACTAATTCTGATTTGTTCTGTCCTAAACCATTCTTTTTTTTCTAATAAATAGACCAAACTATTTTTTTAAGGGATAGTTTGGCCGAATGAAAAAGAATAGTCTATCTATTCTGGAAAAGAAAAGTTTGCTCTTTTTCCAATCCTCACATATCCTCCAAATATGACTACATAACCTAAATTATGTCCCTTATCTTCCGGAGGTTCAACTTACACTGACATAAGCGTGGCTCAACAAACTCAATATATTTGTCTCAGTGGTACAAACTTGCTTGAGCTGAAACAACAATTTAGAAGGCTTCAAACAGCGATCATCTGTTGTTTTTTCATAGAACATGATAAGACCAAAAATATGGTACGTAGAACACGGTACCACGTTTTTTTTTATATTACAATGGCAGAACAACCAGAGTATGTGTTTTCATTATCAAAATAGAAACTTACTTAATTCCTTTCGCTCTTATGCAGAGAATAGAGCTTTGGCGAAGCTTCTCCATCACACTCTATTTCTAGCGAGGACCTTCAGCTCTGCATAAGTTTTTCTTTCCTTCTCTGCCTCTTCATCCACATTCCTTCTCCATGATGCCTTTCAACTTCCACGTTTCCTTTTTCCCTGCAGACCCCAGAACAAAACTTGTCTCCCCGCAGCATTCTACTTTTCGGAGGGTATGACCAATCCACCCCCATTTTTTTCCGTTGCTTTGAATATAGATGGGTTCCTCTCTTGTTTGGTTCCGAAGATCTTCATTAGATATCACATTTGGCCAGAAAATTCGGGGAATTTTTCTGAGGCATCTATTCAGGAAGACGTACAAGCTACTGACGATTTTGCAGGCGACCTTCCAAGTCTCACAACCGTATAATAGCACTGCTTTCACATTGGTTCTAATATTCGGAATTTGGTCGTTGTGGAAATCTCTTTCGCCCTCCAGAGTGGATAAAACTGAATGAAGGCCCCATTTGCATTGCGGCTTCTTGCTGACATCTGCAGCTGCACCACCATCATCGGTCACTATGCTCCCAAGGTATGTGAACTCTTCTACATTTTTGATATCCTCATTGTTCACTCTGTGTTCTTATAAAATATAAATCTCCAATTAAAATTATTCAATTGTCGCAAGTTGAACAAAGAAAATGGAGATCCTAGTTTTAAAATATTATATGTTTCCCGTATTCCCGATTGTGTTTTCAACCCTCGTAAAGACGATAAGCATTCGAACTCCTGCGATAATCTCGGATGTAAAGAGCCCATGAATAAACTATGTCACCCAGAAAACCGTACGGGAATAATAATAGTCTTGCATTTGGAAACAATTAAAGCTACGGTTACAGTAGCACCGACATCTGTCGTTAGATAGTCAAACCGTGCGATGTAGTCGGCGGTACTGAGACCATCTGTATATTTCTAAGCTTTCAAGAGTCCCGCCTTGTGGAGCATTATGTATGATAGACTGCTCGAAATAAGTCTACCACATGGAGCGACGATTATAGGATTTGCAAATGATGTGGCTGTGATTGTCAGCGCAAAACAGTCAACCCAACTGGAGAATATAGCCATCAAGTGTCTGAAAATAGTGAGAGACTGGATGAAACCAAACTCATTAGGTCTAGCTCCGGGAAAAAAGCGAAGCCATTTTGGTAGTTGCCAATAGGAAAATAGAAATACCTACACTCCCTGTCGAGGATCATGCGGTTGACAGAAAGTTAAATGTTGTTCTCGATCGTAGACTGAAGTTCAGTGATCACATAAAGGCAGTGGCGGAAACAGTGACCGCACGAGCATCATCCATATCGCGACTTATGCCGACAGCCGGAGGACCCCGCACTGCGAAGAGGATGCTCTTGTGCTCGGTAGAGTAGTCAACTTTGTTGTATGTGGCGTATTTACGGGCGAAAGGAGTGGAAGATGGTAAGACAAAGAGTATGCTACAGAAAGCACAACGAGTCGGACTCTTAGCAATAACTGGTGCCAATCGGACTACCTGCAACGACGCTCCCTGTGTCCTTTCGGGCATCTGTCAGACTGATCTCCTTGTTCACGAAAGAGAGAAATGCCATGTACTGAAGACAGATCAAATGACCACCAGAAACAAGACACTTACAAAATGGCAGAACAAATGGGTACTTTCAGAGCGTGGTAGATAGACAAACATCCTAATACTGAAAATAAAACCATGGGTTTTAAGAAGACATGGCGAGTAAAATTTATGGGTTATCCAGTGCTCGACTGGCCATAGGTTTTTTTCTTAATTTCTAGCCCTTATTGGAAAGATGGAATCTCCTGAATGCGAACACTGCGAACAAACAAATGACGACGCCGACCACACTCTTCGTTTGCAGCGTCTGGGAGCCGGAGTGCATGGATCTAGAAGTGAAGCTCTAAAGGAAAATAAACTTCTCTAACAAAATTTCAGTCATGTTAGATTCACCAGACAAATGACAGCTAATCTCCAACTTCATGGCGGTCGTAATGAAAACGAATCATCAAATTGATCTAAGAAGAATACGACTTTAAATGAACTCTAGATAGCTAAACTGAAGGAGGTTCAAGCAAGATCCATCCGGATTCAAGGTAAATAGGAGGGCAGATGGTTTGAACCCCTAATCCACCAAGTAATTGGAATGGGATGGGGGGATAGAACAAGATCCTGAAAGGAGGCTGCCGTGAGCAAATGTGTAAACGGAGCCGTGTGTCGCATGGATCACTTGCGTTGAGCGTGCTCATCCTACAAAAAATCATATTTGAAATGGTCGACGTCGGGCATCAGGCAAACTGTCTGTTGATGGTGGTACTGTGACCATAGCCTAAGACAGTAATGTGGAAAAGCTACAACATCTGTGTCATATAATGATGAAACTGCACTGCAGTTCTAAAAGGAAAGCTCAACAGAAGAAAATAAGTTTCTCTTGACATAAAAATCAAAGGATATGGTTCTCCAAATCAATAATAGAACTAGACTGATTGAGTCAAGCGTTACTTTATAGGTTCAACCCTTTCGGGAAATGTTCCGACACACAGACTTTTATTGCATGGGGAGCTTTGTGTGTAAGTTTGGGGTAGATATACTATTATTGGAGGGAGCTAGGTGACCATATTGGGCCTATGAGGAATTGGATTTAACGATATAGATGATTAACTGGGGAGAAGTGAACAATTAGATGAACGGAAGCAACGACAAGACCTTGTTGCTGCCGTCTTGACGTTACCTCCGTCCAGCTAACTGTTAACTCTCCGCCAGTTAATCAACTGTATAGTTAAGTACAATCTCTAGTAGCCTCAATATGGCCAGCCAGCTCCACCCCCCTTCCCAATAATAGTATATCTACCTCAAACTAATTCACAGAGCTCCACATGAAATAAAAGTCTATATGTCAGATGATGGCACGAAAGGGTTGAAACTATAGTCACAATATAACAATTGAAACTAAGATGGAACAACGAAGTAAAATACACTTCAAATTGATATCAATAACAGAACTTTTCAAACTGCTGCCAACAAAGTAATGATGGCTAATTGTAGTACTGAATAAACACGCAAAGGACATTTAAAATTTAAAAAAATAATAAAATTAAAATTTCAAATTTTATTTTATTAATTCTTAATTTAAATTGAAATTATAAACTAGTAAGTATATGTACTTACTACTTTCGGATTATGCTTACAAAGATTGGAAAATGTGACTATTTAAACGGAACATCTATTATTTATTTATATATTTATTTATTATTATTTTTTATGGGAAAATGTAGTAATATATATAAAATAAATTTATTATAACAGTTTATTAAATCGCTTATAAACGTCTGTCAAAATAACCGTGAAAAGATTTTGTGACAGCATTGGGATGACAAATTGAGCTCTGGCAATTTCAGACATCGATTTTGCATCCAATATTACAAGTGACACATGGTTTGGTTCACCTGTTAAATGTTGTACAGGAGCTACGATAACACCATCATCTTCATCCTAAATACAAATACTTATATTTTATATTTATGCTTATCAAATAAAACTTTGTGAACGAGCCCTCCGCCAATCTTTCATAATACACCGGGCTTTTTTAAATATATATTTTTAAAAATATAAGTTTTATTAAAATATAAATTTTCAAAATAATTTCAAATATATATAAATTATTAGAACATAAAATGTTCTAAAATAAATAACTTACAAAATAGAAAAATTAATAATATAAAATTCTTAGTATATATATTTTTTTTTTTTAAGTTGCGATTGTATTTTTTCCTGAATTGCCGATTAACCAATTTGATTTTATAACAACATGTTTTTTACATACGTTAAAAATATCAAATATAGAATTCAAATATAGAATTCTGAAAAATACATATATGTTTTTAGATGTAAATGTTTTTTAAATGTAATTCTTTTTTAAACAATTTTTGAACAATAAAGATATGAAATATAATTTTTTAATTATAGGCAAATTTTTAAATATAAATTTTTAAAATATCTATATAATTTTAAACTATGTTTGAACTGTAAAAATTTCATATATGTATATAAAAATTGTTAAAATATAATGGTTTGATATATAATTTTCAAAATAGAAAAAAATGAATAATATAAAATTCTTGATATTATATATTTTAATGTTTGGAAAGTTTGCATTGATATTACTTTTTTGACGAGTACGCGTTTGCTCAATTTGATTTTACAAAATGTTTTTATACGGACTGCATCATTTTTTTTTCATCCACAATATAAAGTTTTTTAATATAGGTTTTTAAAAATTTATAGATTTATATTTGAATCTAAATTTTTTAAATGTTAATTTTTTAAAAACATAATTTTTGAACTATAAAATATGAAATATAAAATTTTTAAATTATATACATATCTTTTTTGAATATAATTTTTTTTCAATATAATTTTTTGACAATGTTTGTACTCTAAAAAGTTCATATATACGTATACGAATGATTCAAATATAAAATTTTAATATATAATTTACAAAATAGAATAAATGGAAAATATTTTTTTTTATTATATGTTTTATTTGTTGGAAAGTTGGCAATGGTATTTCTTTTTTGGCGAGTTGGCGATTAACCATTTGGATTCCAAAACAAAATGTTTTTATACTTACTGCATAAATTTTTTTAGTTCCACAATATAAAGTTTTTTAAATATAAAATTTTTAGAAATATAAAGATTCTTTTTAAATGTAAATATTTTTAAATATTATTTTGGAACTATAAAAATATGAAATATAAAACTTTTTAAATTATATAATTATCTATTTTTTAAATATAAAGTTTTTTAAAATATTTGTTAAATATAATATTTGAACGGTAGAAAATCAATTGCTAGAATCTGTTTTTTTTTGTATTATTTAAATAATTTGCTTTACATGCACCGCCGTAATTTAATTGTCTAATAATACTACACCGCTTATGTGCTATGCGCCGTTTTTTTTTCTTTATTTAATATATTAATTATTGTTGTGATAATAGTTATTCCGCCGTTTGTTTAATTTGCTTTGCTTATTATTATTATTGCGTCATTGTTTTAGTTTGATATTTACAATTGGACATTTATTCTTTTGATTATTATTGACAATGTTTTGGTACATTAATATATTTCTTTCTCTGTGTGTCTAAAGAAAAAATAGACGATTTTGTTACTTTAATGATGTTTTACTGATTAGTAAATAAGTTTATTGCAGCTACTCGCAAGATCTAGGACACCTAGTTTACTTTCCAACTACAGCTACCTAAGCCCTCAGAGAGCTTCTGAGGACCGGAAGAACAACAACAACAACATGACCTGGCGCCCGAGGACGTTTCCCGAAGGCAGTTCAGACTGTGAGTCTGTGCGCTATTTATGACAGTCGCTAGGCTCCCGATTAGCAGCGTCGCATGTGGGAGTTCCGTTACTGTATTAGACAGTTAAAACTACCTTGACCACCCCTGAATCATCCCTAGCCCTTAATCCATTCCCGCCATAACTCCGTCGTTGTTAATAGATAATTGTTTAGTATTATTTGTAGAATATAACTTTTTGATAAAATTAAGTGTTTTAATTATTATGAAACTGCATTCGATGTTTAGGGATTTCAAAATTGTTTAAAAAATTTGTGCACAGGGTAGATGCATTTCTGGCATTGGTGACGCCATTTTCGATACCCCTACAAGCATACTGTATCACTACATTGGTCTGCTCAACCAACGTTCTACACTATGAAGCCACCGCGACTTATTTAAATACTCTAAAATCCGTTTGTTTGAATATAATTTTGTATAGCTGTATGCCTATAGTACTTTATTAGATCTAATTTTTAAATTATCAATGCAGTTTCTAACAATCAACGATGAGATAATTCAATTAGGTGGCTACTCATGCAAACAATTAGGAATTAGTAATTAGGGGCTTAGACAATTAAAGCTTCCCTAACTTATCCCTAGTATAAGCCTTTCCAACTTTTTAAAGCAATTTTGAAATCTCTAAACATCGAATGCAGTTTCATAATAATTAACACACTTAATATTACCAACAAGTTATATTCTATTAATAATACTATAAAATTATCTATTAATATTTTCTTTACTTCCAACAGTTGCATCCAAAAGTGTTGGATTTTTACCCACTAAAACTCCACTCCCTGTTGGGATTGTATATTGTTGGGAGATTGTAGAGTTTGTTTGAAGGAGGCTTTAGGATCTATCATCCTCTTCAGCCTGGAACTGGTAATGAATGGAATGCTTTTAGAATTATGGCAAGCTTGAGCTTGCAGATAAGATATATGCTATAGCATTCGCTTTACAGCCAAGGGAACCTGTAATACCTTGGCCATAGCATGGTCAACTGATGAGGGAGTTTGGTTTAGTGGGGTGAGGTGATTTGCTGGTGGTTTTGTATATTTAATTGTCCTTGCTTGGCTGCGTAAGTGGATGTTAGTTGATCTAAAATAGAAAATAAGGATGTTGTGGAAGAGAGTGATTGTTTTTTTTGATTGTTTTTCGATTTTTTTTTAATTTCATTTTTACTATTTTTAAATTTGTTTGTCTTTTTGTTTTTTGTGTTATAATATAGGCGTAGGGATCATCTTAGGGACAGTGGGATTAATTCAAGGATGTCTTGAAGATCCTCAGGAGGTTCC
>WYDF02259413.1:0-19444 GCA_009867245.2 Adranes taylori
AAGGGACAGACATTAGGACAGGAAGTAGAAACAAGGAAGATCGTGCAGGTTTCAATGGACCAAACGTAAACTGGAATTTCCTTGAACTTTTAAGAAAAGATATGTCGGCATGCGAAGAAGATTCTAAAATAATTGATGTAGGGTCATACGGTCTACATGTAGTTCACGGCGCATCCCAGCTAGTATTTCGGAAAACAGGTTGGGGAATTGAAATTTTCTTGAAATTTATTTACAACGTATATAAAGATTCTCCTGTACGACGAGCTCACTTTGTGTCTGTAACAAAATCGAAGAATTTTCCTTACAATTCTGCAATTTTCGCTAGTTTGAAAACGTTGTAACCTGTGAAAGAGCAATTAAGATTCTACCTTACATGAAGACATATTTTTCAAGTAAATCTGTTACGTTACCAGATACTTATTCAGTGAAGGCCACAGAAACGCTTAAAGATCATCTTTTGCTTCATAAACTACATATCTTCCTGACTATTGCCTCTGCAATTGAACCTTTTTTGAAGGAGTTTCAGACACAAAAGCCAATGTTTCCGTTCTTGCGTTCTGCTATAGAAAATCTTACTCGCGAGGTTATGGAAAGATTTATCAAATCAGATGTTCTTGAAAACGTTACTACAACGTACAAGCTAATCAATATCGACGTAGGTAATATTGATAACTGTGTAAAAGTTCGACAAGTTAAAATAGGACCTGCTGCCAAGCACTCTCTTAAAGAAGTATGGACATAGAAAGGTTTTTTTTTTTTGGAAGCAAAAAAATTGTCTACTGAAGATAGTGGAAAAACTTTTCCACTATCTTCAGTGGATAGTGGAGGGACTTTACAAAACTGATTTCGAAACATGCGATGGAATTCTTTTAACGAACCATCATATCACCGAGCTGCAATCCGAGCACGCCATTCTTCAGTTTGGACGCTTTATATCTAGTATTAACAAGACGGAGCTTTCAAATATCGATCGGAATGCATCTCGTCTTGATCATTTTTATCGGAAATACTTGAATATCTCCGAAGAATATAAAGATGTGTGGCAAATTGTAAAAATTATTCTCATGTTTTCTTACGGCAATGTCTTTGTCGAAGAAGGGTTTTCAGTTAACAAGGATATGTTAGTGGTAAATGTACAGGAGGAAACGCTCATAGCGCTGAGAAGAACATGGGACGTAATACAAGATGCGGGAAGAGAGGATGCAATAATCGTCGATCGTGAAATGATTAGTTATGCTCGCGGAGCTAGTGCTACAAAGAAAGAAGCAGTCGCTGAACGAAAGTGAAGAGAAACTGAGTTATATGAAAGAGAAGAAAAAAAGAGAAAGATGGAACACTGGTATAGTTGAATAAAGAGAAAGAAAAACTGCAGATTAAACAAAATGAGTTAGAAATGAAAATAAAAAAACTTAAATAATAAGATATAACTAAGTTGTTACCGTTTTTTATTTCAAATGTGCAATTACTGTATGCTTTATAATATATAAAAACATTTACTTTATTTATTTACCAAAGATTTTTTATATATGTCATTGTATTATCTAGTGTTCTAAAACTAATACGATTTTGTTCAAATTGTACCATTTTAAGTGAAAGTAAAAGTGGTAGTGAAAAGGCAAAAATATATAATAATAAGAGAACACACAGAAAATTATATATTTAACTCATTGTAGCAATTCCTTCTCTTGATTAAATAACGAAAAAAAAAAAAAACTCTTACTAGATTCACCTAAATATTTGTCACCATGTAGAAATTGTACAAAAAGTTACTTATTACTTATTTTACAGATTTAACGAAAACAATTTTGAAAAATTCATTTTATGTTTTGTAATACTGCTATCTATTTAGGAGTTATCGAGTTTAATCCTGCATTACTCTTTTTTAATAAAACTAATTTTCCCTGTATTTTTTCCAAAATCAATTTTTTCCAAATCCCTGTTTTCCAGAAATCGGTCACATGTAGTATTTGCTTATGCATTACATGAAAAAAAAAAAATTAGAAAGAAGGAACAGGATTCACATGTTGCTGCTATTTTGATAGAAGGCATCAATTTTTAAATGCATTAACCGAAATTGAGGACAACTAGATTCGAGCGAGTTCCATACCTGCACAATTCGATTCTAGAGGAAATGTCGCGGCAATGACCTCTATTACGTTGTATATAATTTAAAGCTATTTATGGCGCTATATATTTCGTATATGAATACTCAAATAATTTTTGTACAAATTTGGGAAGTAGCGAGCTCGACTATCGGGCCAGAATCCTCATAATTAAGATTCAAATCATGCAACAGTATTTCTACTCAACATTTTCATTCACATTACTTTTATTTTTCCTATTTATTTCATCCTTCAATGCTGTTTGATTCAGACATGGAAAAAGTATTACAAAAATTTGCTCGAAATAGTATTAAACAAATAAGTCACTAATTTTAGAAAATTTAAGTAACAATAAATCGTCAAGAAATGAAAAGGGCGCTAGAATAAAAAATTGTAATGACATTTGTATAAATAAATGTACCTTCTTCTACAGGACTTTCAGCTGCACTATACGTGTGATCCTCGCTTGGAGAACTCGTAATAACCATAGTTCCACCATTTTTCAACACGCTGGCTTGCCATGTTTTCATCGTTGTTGCTGAAATTGTATTATTTTCTCCCATATGTATAACCCCAATCGCATTTCCATTCGTACCAATCACGGAAGTAGAAATTTCCGTTCCTGTTCTACGTGCATGACGCAAACTCAACATAGCTGTAGCAGCGTCAACTGTTTCATCTGTAGGCGTCTCTATATTATTCACTTCATCTCCATTCGTCGCGAGAAGACGAGATGTGGTTGTAATAGGAGAAGACGTCGTTATTAATGTATTGGGAGGTGTTACGGAACGTACATGTCCAATAAATCCAGTTGGAACGGGAGTACTACTGCCATTTAAGCCAGCTTTAGCTAATCTATCGAGTTCAGTTGATAGGTAAGGAAATAGATCGGGATTATGAACGTTATATGGACGTGGTGATATTGGAGAACGGCCATCCGTATTTCCTGCATTGTTACCGACGTAATTGCTGCTTTGGGATGAGTGTTTTTGGTTTGAATTTGGCGTGGAAGGTGAACGATTTAAATGTTTAAAATATTCGCTTGGTTCAATTGTAGAACAAGGATGGAATGGTGAACGGGTTAGAGCCTGAATAAGATTAGGTCGATATTGTTGATCGACTGTCCATAAAGAACCTTTCCCTAAATTCTGTAAAAAAACATTATTAATAAGATTATTTAATTAAAAGCAATATAAATGCTACTTTAATTATTTAGAACATATTAATAAAATCTAAATTTGAAAGCAAAGTCTAAAAGTTGCCTTTACGTGCGTAATTTAACGCAAGGAAATTATTACTTTGGCACCAGGGAACTAAATGAAAATTTTGCCCCGGCAGTGAACTTGTATTATATGCATCTGAATGGGTCGAATTATTGGGGAACATTCGTTCAGATATTGCGAAGTAGAGAAACAGTTTTTTGTTATTGACTACAGATTTTTTTCAGAATACCTTAAGCAGATGGTTGACAAAGCAAAATATAGATAGGAAATTTGAATGGAGAAAAGGGGAAGGGGGTCACAAAAAATGACCACCTTAAGCAGATGGCAAACGAAACGAAATATAGATAGGAAATTTGTATGGAACAAAAGGGGCTAAATTCTAGACCCCCCCCTAGCAATCATATAATAGACCGATAAACACAAAGAAGACCAACTTGTGAATACTGCAGAGGCTATTATGAAAAGAAGGTTAGGGGTAAAGTAGATAAAATAAAGTAAACAAAGTAGCCACTTATTGTATAGATTGTGAGAGCTGCAAAAATGACCGTTGTGGTAGTGAACCTGTTAAGTGAATTTAAATACTTACTGGTGCTTTTTCTACTTTTTGAAAACATTTATTCAACGATAGATTATGTCGTACGCTATTTTTCCATCCGGTTGGTGCTGTACGATAATAGGGAAAATGTCCCATTATCCAAGCGTAGATTTCCTTAACCGGTAACGCTTTCCGTTCACAATCTTCAATAGCCATAAAAATTAAACACGAAAACGAAAATGGTGGTTTACTGGCAACATGTATCATCGGATCGTAAGGTTGACTATGTGGATGCCTAAAAAAAGGTTGAGTAATTATGTAAATAAAAACGTTAATGTTCACGTGATGAGTCATAAAGAAAAACTATTTTCTGTACGAGGGTGGTTTAACATAAAGCTAGCCGTCGAGAGATGGCGTTACGTGACAACAAACGTCTGTCAAAATTTGAAGCAAAATGAACACTCAGTTTGGTTTTTCAAGTAAACAACTTGTTTCGCAAGTAAACAACTTGTTTAAAATAAAAAAATATTTTTATACGAATTTGTATTTTTAGGTAAAAACACATTAAATGCATTGGAAGATACAAAAGAACAAATGAGAAAAATGCAAGAAAATTTCATTGTTCTAGAAGAGGAAGAGCAGAAAAACGAAAATTAGAAAGAAGAATTGACAATAAAGACAAACTAATTGGTCTGAAACTGATAACAATATATTTCGACAAGAAAATGATTACCTCCATAATACAATAAATCGAATGAAAAAAGTTTTTGATGAAGTAACCGAATAGGCTCAGTCAAGAATTACATCTTCTTAGGAAACAATTGGTAGAAATGAAAGATGAGAAGTTGAAATTTTAAATGAGAATAATTAAATTGGATTTTACTCCAAAATGAGTTCACGAGACTTAAATTGGCTGAAAATGAACGTGTAGTTTATGCAGAAGAACTGAATATGTAAAAATTTTACGCAATGATATTAATAAATTTGAAGATGAATGACGAAATTACAAATTAAAAATTAATGAACTAGAAGTGGCTGTTCAAAAATCTGGAGATCGTACGGAAAGAATTAATTAAAACAGATTTGAAAAGGAACGACGAAATTATGAATTGGAACAAGTTCTTCAGCGTAAAAATTCTTCTCAATCACGAAATACGTTTGAGGAAGAAAATGGTTCCAGAAAGAAATTATACAAAACAAAGACTTGGAAGAAGCGATTAGAATAGCTTTGTAAAGAATTGAAAGATTTACTCGCAGCTGAAAAATTACAATCAGTACATAATGTGGAAGCACTGGACGTGACACGAACGAAACTAGATGCAGTCGAAACGAAATTGAAAGCGACTAATGTAACAAGAATGATGGAATCGAGTGAAAAAGTAGCGGAAGTAACAAGTAATATGAGAAAGAGACAGAGTCGTACACGGAAAAATAAAAAATGGCGAGAACAAAGCAGTGAAAGTGAATTGAAAATGCAATTCACGGAATTCGAGAAGGTAAAATGCGAATTCTTACTTCAAAATTTAATTTAAACTTTCTTTGGAAATATTTAAAAGTTGTTTTAGAATTTTGAGTTATTTTAAATATTTTTGGAAGTACTTGCAGTTGGTTGCATTCTTTTCAAGCTATATATTTTTAATAGCTATATATATTTAATAGAAATGATTCAGTGATTGGTTTGAACGTATGCAAAAGTGCATAGAACTAACGATGAATATTTCGAAAAACAATAAGGCCATTTATTTGTGTATGAAATGTTTTTTTTCATAGCTATTCCCGACATATTTCGACTGACCCTCGTATATTGCAATATTTTTAATAAATATTCCACCTTTTTTTGTTAAGATAAATATGATTTCAAGTTTCATTATGATTATTTACCTGTTATTGCGATTTGGTGACTTCTGTTTATGTTCGGCGGTTAAATGATGTTGATTATTGTAGTAGAGAACTTGTGGATTATGTTGATTATTAGATATTGAGTTTTGTTGTTGAGGTTGATAGGTCGTATTTGTTGATACAGGTAGCGTAGGAGCTGTTGGAGAACATAAAGAACTATTGGTCGTTGAAGAAAGTGATTCGCCTCCAGTGATTGAGCTTGATGAAACGGTTGATGATTCATCGGCATAATCACTAGTTGCTGGCGATCTAGATTTGTTTTATAAATTTCTAAATATATATATACATATTATATCAGAAAAGAATTAAAGGTGGAAAATATTTATATAGAGAAAAAATTTGAAAACTTAAAACAGTTCTCAGAATTGAAAACCTAAATTATCAAGTCAAACATTAGTTAATCTCTCAATAATAATTATTTGAAAAACTGCATATTGACGTTATGGAAATTGGATTAAAGAAAGACCACGGAAGGGTAGATGCATTTTTGGCATTGGTTGGAGTTTTCGTTAGTACCCTCTGATACGTCACTAAGCATCATTGCAATCAGTTAATGAATACTCACCGTCGCTCAGCTAAGTGTACCATCTTGGTTCGTTCAAACCAATTTGAAAACTGGCCATATAATGCACAATGCATTATTATTACGGAGATGTTATTAACTTTCAGAATGCAGTCATGACAAAATAACTTAATGAGATAAAACAAGGTGCCAAATCATCTCCCAACATTAAGGTGCCAAATCATCTCAACAAGCGGGTATGATAAAAAACTTTAACAATGAAAGTCTTCCTTTTGTAATTAACACCTTTAATTCATTCGTAAGTAGTAATACTTAAATCATAACTGCATTCTAAAAGTTTATAAGATTTCTGTAATGATAATGAAAGTGTGCATTACATAGACATTTTTAAATTAGTTTGAATGAGCCAAGGTGGTGCATTTAGCTTGGCTATGAGTTTTCATTAACTGATTGCAATGATGATTAATGAATACCAGAGGATCCTGACGAAGGCTACCATCAATGACAGAAAGGTAGCTACAGTTCATTGGGTTTTAAAGCCAATTTGATGTTCCATAATGTCAATATGCAGTTTTCAAAATAATTAATTATTAAATAATAGTCATTTACGTCGTAAAGTAATACTATTATACATACATTAATTTCATATTTATAACAACTACTGCAGACTCTCCAACAATTTCTCTTCCACTAAGATACCTCTATTTGAAACGTTCAAGCTAACTTCTAAAACACGAAGAAAACAGACAGAGCAACTAAGGAATTAAAAGACTTGATCCACGACGAACAAAGCCAAAGCTTCAACTGAACTACGCAATGACTACTCCGAAAGTTTAATTGTCTTTGACTTCTTTGTCACGTTTACTCCTCTTCTAATTCCTTCATTCTCCATTACACTTACTTTTTTCTTTATGTTCCATTTCCTTTCTAATATTTACGTTATCCTATCTTATCACTTTAATTTCAGAGAAAGTTTGGTGAATGTGACAGATTGAGGTTAATGATTCTAGATGTGTGTGTTAGAAGTATAATGATGTACGGAGCTGAAGTGTGAGCTGTATGTACAAGAGAGGAAATAGATAGAGTGCTTGAAGAGAATAATTGCAGTTGATAAATCTACACGTGAGGCTACTGTGTTGAAGGAGTTTAAGTGTTGGATAACAGCATTTAAGAAAATGGTAAATTTTGAAAAGAAAGTATTAATGGAAGAGGCTAGTCAACAGAGTATATTTGGCAGGAATGAATTAAATAAGAAAAGGAGTGTGTAATAATGTGTGGTTTTGGAATGGTCGTTAAACAAATGGTTTGGAGAACCAAGAGAGGGATGAAATAATAATAATTAGTAGATATAATAGTAGGTATATGCGGATAAGAGTAGAAGGAGGTATGCTAGAGTATTTAATGTCTGGAATCAATGTGGATAATTGCGAGATTTAGATGTAGAAGTGAGGAGAAAGGAAATAGGTATTGGATGAGAAAGAGTGAAAGACTATGTAGAGGGGTTGGCATGGACTGAAAATGAAAGGAAATTAGCGTGGAACTGTCAACTGTTAATAAGGGAGTCGAAGTAATAAAAAAAGTTAAGATGAAAATTTAAAGAAAGGGAAATTATATATATCGGGAAAAAGATCGTTGCAGTTCGCTCTTTCTTTTAACATAAATTAGAAAAAATAAATGTTCATTTTTTGTATTAAAATTTTTGCATAGTAAGATTCATTTTATATTTAGATCAATTGTAAATATTTTATACCAATGAAGGTTAAATAAATATACTCCGAAAAAAGACACCAAAGTACCCATTCTGGAAAGCAATAAAAGGACTCCAAGTTCGAATCCAACTATCAAATATTCAACCTCTTTCCATAAGAGCTATTCAGTGAAGAGAAACAAGATACCTAATTTCCTAAAGGTATCAACCTAACAGGGTTGTCCAATCTTTTAGATGTTCGGGGCCACATTTTAGTAGCGGAAAGTGTTTGGGGCTGCAATTCAAATACTGTCATCGTAGGTAATAAAGCACACTACATTTGAATACTTTTTACTGAGACATAAATAATTATTTCTACATATCAATAAGAACATATGAACATAAAAATAAGAACAAAAAAAAAACTAATGCGATACTTGGTCTTAGATCTGTATTGACAATGTCTCGATATCTGGTGCGAAAGATATAGTAGAAATTCTCAATATTCTCCAGATGTTCATCAGATATTCTATTTCGAATCTTACTTTTCGGTGGCAATGTATCTATTTCTACCGAAAATAGAGTTGTAAAAATCCTAAAATAATTCTTATACTTTCGAAAATCTTGAAATCGTTCAAATTCCCGTATCAAATCGAAAAGTAAAATTGAGTATTTCTGTCCATTCAAAGAATTATGTTCGGCCAAAGTATTGAAATGCGAAAAATTGTTTCCATTTATTTGTTCCTGTCATAATTTCAGTTTTATTTGAAATGCGTTTACAGTTTGAAACATTATACTGATGGGTTAATCTTTGCCTTGGAGATGGGTGTTTAATTCATTCATGTGAACAGTTATATCACCCAAAAATGCTAAATCAGCCAGTCAGTTCATGTCATCAATTTCTTGATTTCATAAACGTCTTAATTTCACTTCGTAAATCTAAATCGTTTTAACATTTGTCCCCGACTGAGTCATCTGACTTCAGAAAAATAAACGATGCCTCCATATTCCGCATCACAACATTTGAGAAACTCTTGAAATTGGCGATGATTCCGATCCCTTGACCTTATAAAATTCACAATCTCGACAGCAGTATGCATAACATTATCCATTTTAAATGCATTTGCACATAAGTTTTTCTGATGTATGATGCAGTGATACTTCATTAAAATTGTGTTTTTCATAGCAGCAGCATCATTTTCTAACAATTTTAAGAATCCCTCTTTTTTACCAATCAGAGTTGGAGCGCCGTCAGTAACAGTGCCAGAAATGTTTGAAAGCGACAATAAAATCGGTATAATTGATGTTGTTGTGCCGTTTAACGGAACTAATGCAGCAATTTCTTCAATGATATTATATTCGTTATCCATGCCTCTCATGAAAATGGAAAACTGTTGTTTCCAAGACTGGTAATTCTTCTGGCAACGGTTTGATGTGGAAAACTAACTATAGAAAATTCCGCTCTCTTATCTGGGCAAATTATTCATGCCACGGTTTTCATACATTCTTTAATAAACTCGCCATCAGAAAACGGTTTTAAACTTAAACCGGATACTAGATCACTAGCTTTTACTATTGCTCTCGATTAATTTGAAGTCTTTTGAAGTAACTGTTGTTGGGCTGAGAGACTTTTCTTCAAATCGTTAACTTTGTCTTTACGACACATCACGATAGAAATCATATTTGCCTGCATGTTTTTGAATCTCTTTGAATATAATCTATACAAGAATATGTCTTTATACATTATATTCTTTAAACACATTTACAGATTCACGGCAAATTGAACAAAACGTCGAATTGTTCAGCTCTATGAAAAAGTAATCTTCTGTCCATTTTTCGTTGGAAATTCGATTTCATCAATCAATTTTAGTTTATTTTGTGCCGAGATCATTCTGGAAAAATGAAAAAAAAAAATGGCGATGATAATAGAAATATAAAACATAAAATAGTTTTTGAGTAGTAGGCTGGATACATAACAAAGTTATGAATAAATTAATTAACATACACTTACGTGTTGTCCAAAATAAATATATACGCGAAATAAACACGAGAAAACAATTCGAATGTATACCTTTGAAATGCAACTGCCGACTTGAAAGTCCAGCAAAAACCGAGTGCCGCCCTTCTTTGCAAAGCACTACTAAAAGACTAAGAATAGAACAATGCCTTCGTCGCATCGCTACCACAGTCAGTGTCGACATATCGTCGATGCCCACTGCCATGGCGTACTTTATTACAGGTCAGAGCTTTAACTATATAGCCACATAGTGCGGAAACGTACTGTACTGGTCCTGTAACATGGAGTCTTATGAGGAAAAGTCCGCACGCTTACGTAATATATGTTATAAAATATTTAAATAAACAGTTAGAATCAGATTTTTTCGTATGTTAAAAAAACATAAACATTATATAATTTAAGTTTACAAATGGTGTACAATACGTATATTTATCGAAAAAAAAAAATAACAAGAGCTATAACAATGCATTTGAAATTAATTGCGTCTTCATTTGCTTGTGGGCCACATTCTTACTCGCCGCGGGCCGCATTAAAAGGATCTATCGCACCGCAATGTCACTAACAAAAAAAAAATCAAACAAGTGCTAATGAAAAAAATTTATATAAAGAACGTAAATAGATTTGACGCGAAAATCTTCCCAAGGAAATATTCTAACCGGTCTTTGTGGTGGCATATTATCAAAAGCCCAGTTTAGAATTTTTTTACTTCCACATAAATTAGAAATAAAAAGAACACTTCAATATTTTTCAGTGTTAATGTATCTTTCGATTGTGGACAACTATAAGCACCATACATATAACATAAAACAATACGAACAAATGATTAAAATATATTTATAATAAAAAAAAACTTAGTCATACTTGTTAAGTCGATGATTATTCGCATTAGTATACTGTTGGCTATAGACATCAGTAGTTAAAGGAGCATACTGTATCCAATTACTGCCATTACACATACTAGATGGCGCTATATTATGCTCTTGTTTAATAGGTGTAGATTGACAGCTACGTGATGGTGAAGGATTTGTTATATTCATGTCTGTAAAACAAAAATAAATAATTATTATAACTATGATCGCTACATTTTTTATTTGCTCTGTTCTGTTTTCTTTTGCCTGAGTCATTCAATTTTTTGGTATTCCAATACGATAAATATTTACAGTGCAATTAGAGAAATCAGTTTCGTAGCCTATTTCGAATCCGAAATTGGTTTCAAATTCCAAAATAGTTACGTCTGTAATTTAAACCATATATCGGATATAATTCACTTCGATGTATCTACACAGTAAAGAATTTTCCATATATCTGATCGCCAGATAATTACTATTCACAATGTTATTCTTCTTCAAAACACGTCGATTTTCCACATGATACACAAACGAGAGCTTTTGTTATGCAATTCACTCTATAATGACCAGAAAGTGGTATAGGAAGGGGGTCCCCCATAACCTGGTGCAGGTATATAGTCTTAAAGTTCTCGCAGGCAACTTTATCAAAAAAAAAAACCCGTTTCGTCTGAAGACGAAGTCCCCTTTCTCTACAAATTCTTTAAATGCTTTATAACTTTCCACCTACATCTGAATTACAGTTTCTGCAATAACAATATTACGAATAACACTTTGTATTCTTCTGATTATCTCAGCTTATTGACTCATGTTTCTAAGTAATCATCCTGCAGACAAATTACATCATCTGCAACCTATTGAACCAAACGAGGGCGACATTTTGCTACTATTCATCTAATACTTGCAAAATCAGTGGTGCTATCAGTGGTTGTCATAGCAACGAGTATATAAGTTGTCATATCATGATCCATCGGTGGCTCAAACCGTCAGATGGAACAACCGTACTACTTGTAACCGGTGGTACAAGCCGGCGTCAACGTGGTAATAAACATAAAGATATTACCAGAAAGATAATAAAGTAAAGAAAATATTGATTCAGGTAGCATATAGCTGTTTTTATTTCATATTAATTAAAATTCAGTCGAACCTCGAAGGTTTTAAATTATATAACCTCGAGAAGTCTAACTTTTATGGGTTATGATGTATATACAGAACCTGTATAATTGTTGTTCTAGTTCAGTTGTGTTTTGATTCAAGCTAAGAGCTTGTGCCTTTCTCCTATGTTTGTTGGTTGGTGATTCCTCCCCCTACCCACTGCACTCCGCAAAACAGTCAGTCATACAGGTTGTGTTGCATGTGCCAGTCGTCAGTAAAACAAAAGTGTAAAACTTTAACGGTAGATGAAAAAAGAAGAGTCATCAAAGCAATTGATGAAGGGGACAAAAAAAGGGCGATATATCAACAGAGTTTAGCATTCCTGCCAATATTTTATCGACAATTTTAAAAAATAGGGAAAAGTATGAAGATGAGGGTGGTTTGCCAAAGATAGGCAAGAGCTATAAGAATGCTGAATTCGAGAATGTTAATGAATGTGTCCTCCAATAGTTGAAGCAGTATCGTCTGTCTCTGGACACATTAAAAAAGGCCATTCAATTGCAACACTCTGGGCGATAAAGACTTTCGTGTCAGCAACGGATGGCTACAGAATTTTAAGAAAAGAAATACATTATTGTTAAAAAGATTTGGTGGTGAAGGTGTAGTGTAGATGACAGTGTGTGTGACGTATGGAAAACTAAGCTAGAAAAAATGGCTGAATCCATCTTTAACGCGGATGGGACTAAGAATAGTCTCGGTACAAGTCAGATAAAACGTTAACTTTAAAATGCTATACACATATAATGGAGAAAAAGCGGGTAAAGATCGAATCATAGCGTTGCTTTGTGCCAATTCCAATGGAACAGATAAACTCAAACCTCTTGTAATAGGAACATCAAAAAACACATGCTGTTTTAAAATCATAACCAGTTTCCCAACAGATTACGAGACAAACAAGAAAGCTTGGATGGTTACTAGTGTGTCCAATGGAAGGCTCAAACGTGTCGACAAAGATATGAAGAACAAGCAAAGAAAATCCTTATGTGCATCGACAACAGTAGAGCCCAAATTTAATGTCGACTATAGAAGAAACAGTCCAGAGATTTTTAAGGAATTTGGATCGCTGGTATATCAACCTTCTCGATGCCATGTGGATGGTATCAAAAGCCTAGAATTGCGAGATGCCCACTACTATCAAAAATTGTTTTCAAAAGTATGCTTTTAAAGTTACCCAACTGGAACCAGAAGATGAAGAACATGATGAGATAGAAATACAGTCGTTGGCTTCAGGTAGCAACGAAACTAGTGCATTGATGGAGTGAAGCAATGCAGACCATGTACATTGAATAGTTTGAGTTTGACGCGGACATCATCGCTCCCGTGGCGGAACACTCCAATACGCACTCTACACATAACGAAGGAGAACATTGAGACGAAGGGAACCTACCCAACAAGACCCTACTGTTAAGGATGCTCGTGCCGCTTGATGTTTGAGAAAACTGAGTGATGAGTGAATTGCATCAATGGCTTGGACTTAGCGCTGGATGCTATAAATATGAAACGTAAAAGTCAAAAATTAACTATTTTTCAATCTGTAAAATAAAAATCGGTCCACAGTACAGGTTTTACTTATTGTCAGTACGCTATGATCAATAAACTGAAGACCAATAAGCTTCATTTTTACAATCCTGTATTTTCTTATTGTCTATGTTTCTATTTATTGTCGTACTGATTTATATGTAGTTTATGTTTTTTACATACATGTAGTCATGCAGCAAATCGATGTTTTATTTTTAACCAGACCTCGGTATCTCAAAGTTATCGAGGTTCAGCTTCAAGTTATCGATGTGTAGATTATTTCATAAAAAGAAATAAAATAATTAGTAACTCATGTCAAAATAAATCACGTTAAAATGAATTTGAATAGGAGTGAAATCAGCCATGGCCCACATTTATTTCAGTATAAAAGAAATAAAACTTATTTCCAGATACCGGAAACAGGCGTCAAAATATGACGCTATAAAATAAATGTTTCCTATATACTAGATCTGACCTTTAAGAAGATCGTTGTCTTGTAACCACGACAAATTAGTTAAATCATCATCAGCTGTACGACTCGCTTGACTTTGAGCCACAGCTAACAATAGGGAAAAGGCTGATTGTTGATGTTGTGTTGGAGCTGGACTAGCTGGTCTATCGTCTGGCAGGGATGACTGATTTAAAACTGTTGAAACAAATATAAAATATTAATTTAATGTAAAATCCCCCGTTGGCGATTAGTAACAGTGTTAGAAGGCAACTACTAAATTTTAGAAAAAATTAACTTGCCTGGTGTGATAAGAGACTGGCTTCTACTACTATCGGCTGATGGCATCATCTCCTTAACATGGTCGTAAAATTCATAAGTAGGATCCACTTGTTGAGGTGAACAAGTGCGTTCAGGAGACATACCATCAAACGTAGTCGTCTATCTATTAAATATAACATAAAAATATCTATACTTAGCAAAATTACGAAAAAACTGCATTTTATAGCGATTATATTTTAATTTAAAATAAATTTTTTAATTTAATGTCAATATTTTTTTTTACATTTTAAATTTAAAATTATCATTAATATTATCAGTAAATATTCAAAAATTAAGATCGTATCAATATTAGGAATTTTGTGTGGTATAATCTGATTTGAATCAGATTTATGCATCGTATTTGTGCCAATTCTTTTAAATTCGCCAATATAATATAAAATGCTGCGTTCTGTTGTATGTCTTTCAAATGAAACACTGGTAAGTTACTGGAAATACTTTCATTATCAAAAATATAATTTTGACACGCGCCATCTAGTACTATCTAGTACGTAGCATAATCATTCCATCTAGTACGTAGCATAAAGACATTTCATTAAACTTAAGTAATTTTATGAAATTAAAATTTTAAAACATTCCAAACACACGTGATATTCTATACTTTATTAATAATCCTGGTACATGAAGTAATGTTACAGCGAATGCGTGGCATGGGTTGCTATGGCAACCCGTATAGCTAATGACGTTGATTATAGCGTTAATAATGAAAAACATTAAATTCTCAAACATTAAGAACACATAATTAAGATAATCAAAAATAGCGTCATGGAAATATGAAAACTAACTGATACAACCCCAAATAAAACATTACTACAATTACAATCCACTCCAATCCTATAGCATTTTAAAAAACATAAAATACATACAATTGACGGTCAAACATTAAAATGAGAACTACACAAAAGATTAGTGTCATAAACAAAACCGCAATACAATACAAATCAAAATGTTTACAAACTCAGGAAAGACACCATGATTTTTACTAACAGCTTTACAAATAAAGACACCTATACTATATTAGTTATGTAACCAAAATGATTGTTATTTATACATTCTAATAAAATAGAAGCTTGACGACTCAAAAATTTATTTATGTTTATATAAATTGTTATCAATAAAAGATAACCAACCACAAGTTTCCATGAAGGACTTATTAAATAATCTATGCAAAATGTCGTAATTTAGGGAAGGTATTAATCAAAAATAAGAATGTAGTTGCAATAATATATATAATCATAAAAAATTGTAACTAATTCGAACATAAAAAATTCGCAATAGATTATATAGGTCACATTTTAATGCAGCCATAACATGCGTGTGCAAAAAAATGTGATCGTAGACGATACAGGCCATATTTTATATCAAAATACATTAAAGATTACCTGAAATAACGGATAAATAAAACCTAACGTCGCACTAATACCTTACTATTACATCAATCACATCGGAAAAGCGTGTTAATTGATTTTACTCTTGTATGTTTTTAGTAACAAATTGTATTATATATTCGTAACATGGACGCTAAATGTGTTTTTTACGCGTGCAAACATATGATGCGAAATTGTTTGACATTTTTTCTGTCATATTCTGAAGCGTGGCCTCTTCTTCTTCTTTATCAATTTTTTTTTGATATGTAAGTTACTCCTTAAAAGTTGGTATACTTTCGCTATCATGGGATTCAACCAATCTTAAGAATTCAAACAAACAACAAAAGAATGTTCAAAATATTCAAACATTATTAAATTTTAAAGAGTGATAAATGTAAATTAAACATGGAGCCACCATGGCATCGCGATCACGGACAAACTCAGATAAAGATTCATTTTTGTGAACAAAACATAAAAACATAAGCGTGAAAACGTCATGTTCACTCTACTCTATTAATAGTTAGCCATACACACACGTGTTATTTCCTTCGATAGAACGTCACGAAAGAATGGCGCGTGGTTAAATAAAATGTGTCAGATGATTCATAACATGTTTGTGAGGCGCGACTATCTGTCAAAGGAATAATTGTATGAGGTGTGAAAGTGTCGCTTGGTTTGTCATGTGGAAGAGTTGTCACGTTATAAATTCCTTCCCGTACTTTCACGGCGTGGCCATATGATCACTAACGCATATGATGATTAGTCACCTGTTTTGATACTCGCCATTATTTCTCGACGGAAAGGACGTGTGTGTATAGCCAGCTAATTACAAGTAATGTAGCGGTAAAGTAGAGCATACTCTGCATGCGTTATCTACTCTACTCATGCATTCAAACAGGCAATTCCCATTTTTGTAATTTTTTGTAGTTGCTCCACTTCTCAAAGCATTGTATTATTATTTTGTCTGTGATACTTTTCCCTTAGCGCCTTGAATTGCTGTTTGCAAAGACACTATACAAATATTATTAGTATTACACATATTATTTAAAAAGCTTGCAAAATATTTCTGTGACGTTTAATGTATTAGATATGTCTTCCTAACATCTCTCAAGAAATAATTTGTTTCTGTGCTTCAGTTCAACTTTTGAATAAATTGCGGGATAATTTAATATTAATTGCAGTAGATTTTCGTCGCCCATATGGGGTTTCGCAAACAATAACCTCAAAAGTGACGATGAAATTTGAGCACGAACAAGCGAAAATTTCAGTTCGAAGTTCGCTACACTGTTGGCAGCTTGCGTATTGTATACGATTGGATTGTAACGATCAAGCAAGCCATCAATTTCACTTTGCAGTGAAATTCGAATTGTATTGAAATTATAGCTTTACACTTTTAAAACTATCTTAAAATAAATATATTGGTTTCAAAAACACGCATTAACACAATAGGATGGATGATTCAAACAAATAAATGATTTAAGATTAATTGAATATTGAAGGATTTATAATTTTTTAATAATTAATATATAATAAAAAATTAAGAAATAAATTAGAGATTTTTTCTTATATAATTGCTGGTAAATAACAATATATTTATTGTATTCATGTTAGTATAACCAAAATGTATAGACTCCCCAAAACCATAACGACATTTATTTTGTCCTCTTGTGACATCATACGTCCTCTTGTTCTTCAAAATGGCTTGATCAGCTCTTTTTCAATGGTTTTCATGATTTTTAGTCAGAAATACTCATTGTTCTTGTATAATTATTTGACTAATGAATCAAGCTGTGAGGTTATATATTAAATCTATCTTTTGTTTTAATTATCCGAAAAGAGTTTTTCAATTAGTTTAAGTTTAGAGTTAAACATACATTTCAATCTTTTATTAACATTTCGGAAGTACCTCTATACAATAAATTATATTAATTCATTGTTCTTGTAAAATTAAATTAACAATTATTATGCTTTGGTTCTCGACCACTTTTAATTAATGTTGAAGATTTAGATCTTTCTTTATTTCTAAATGTTATACTGCCCTGCTTAGCCAAAACGCGGTATCTACACAAATATAAAACATTGAGTTTTTTGTATCAATCGGTTTGAAATTAAGAGCTCTATCGTTTGCTTATACTATAAATGCAATATCTTAAGTGGAAATATAGCTTCTTGATATGAATGTCGTATCTGCAAAAGAAAACTTTTAATACTTCTCAAATGCTTAGGACAAATGCCGTATTTGGAAGAGTTTTACTGCACTTCTTCTAAGCATGTGTTAAGTTACTGCATTTTTCCTAAGTATTTCAGGTATAAATCTTACTCTAATGTGTTTGGTGTTATCTATGAATTTGTATATTATGAAAACTTTTTATCAAATTTTAATTCAATCACGGATTAGATTCGAAAGAAGATGTGTTGTGTCTTAAATATGATAGTTTAACATAAGTTACAAGACTCGAAGCAATCGCAAACTTGGTATCAATTATTCGTTCACAACTGGCAGAAGCGATATTTTTTCGGTGTGAGATTTTATTTAACAACTTTAGGGTATAAACCAACTATTAATCGTTTTGTGTACAAAGTTTTGTTTAAAACACCAAGAGACTCTTTAACACTAATCGAAGATAAACGAGGAAAATCGCCACCTAATTTTGTTTGTAAACAAGAAATTAATAAACATATTGAATCTTTTAACGCTGTCTTTTCACATTATCGCAGGGAACATGCCACTTATGTACGATGTTTGCTAAATGATATTAGGTACGATTTAAAGTATCAATGTATATAGATTGAATATTTTATAAAGAAAAAAGTTTCATTTTCGAAGTTAGGCCCTGAAGAATGTGAATCATGTGAGCATATTAATTTACATGGTCACGCTAAAAAATGATATGGTAGATACATGCAAAATTTGTAGTAAATGGAAAATCCATATAAACACAGCCACCCAAAATAAAGATTATAGAACTATGACTTACTCTGAATCAAGGTTCTTACTGTTTTGAGCAGGTTTCGAAAAAAATATTATATTCGCACGATTAGATACATAAAATAAAAAAGCTATTTTTACAAAGCGTTTAACAGTCTATAATGAGAGGTTTGTTCCACTCGCTAAGAAGTAAAATATAAATCCTTTTACCGCATTGCGGAATGAAGGAATTAGTGGTAGGAACCAAGAAGACATCAAAAGTGCATTATACGCTTTTTGTTAACAACAACGTGATGCAGGAATTTTGAATGTGTGGCTTGATAACTACTCAAGTCAAAAACTGTTGTTAAAAAACAGGGTATACCTTACGATTTGCCTATTTTTATAAAGGCTGTACAATTTGCAAACAACAGTACAGGAGAGGTAAAGGAAATGAAATCATCAAATTTTTAAATGTGAAAATTGGGCATCCCAAAAAAGAAATAGAAAAATTAAACAGATTTAACGATATTTACAAAAGATTACACAAATAATGGCATTAAGGGGCAAGTTTTATTTGCTGCACAAAATTTCTTCTCATGTGATAACAGAACCATAGATTTTTGTCTTGACTTTTGACGGTCAAACGCATGAAAAATGAGATACAGAGGCCTGAACATCTCTAGAATTAGCCGACGCCTTAGCGTTGTTGTTAAGATGCATGACTTCCACCGCGGCGTCCTGGGTTCGATCCCCAGCGCAAACAATGGTTTGCGTTGTTGATCGAATTTAGGCAACTCAACGTAACGAGGTCGGTAATTATAGGAGGAAGGTAACTATAATTTATCATGCACATCTATAGGGGTAGATGTAAAACT
>WYDF02259424.1:0-19443 GCA_009867245.2 Adranes taylori
TAACAAAACAAATCCTTAGAAACCAATAAACATATTATTCAAAGATCCAACGGGAACTGATTTATGGATACCAATATAAATATATGTATGTTTCTGGCAATATCAATATAAGTTGACTACACGCGGATCTAATTTTTTTCGTTCTACGTTGCCCTAGTGAGTTATCTGTATATACTCCGAGCATTTACTGGAGTGATTTATAAGTTGACGCGAGTTATTGATACATTATGTGATCCGAAAGAGCAATTTTGATAAGTGCGTTTCGAGCGATGGATAGCACAAATGGATCTTCTCCCTTAAAAGAATAATATGTTAAGAGTATATACGTTTCGTAAGGATTCCTGTCAAAATATTTAATTTTGATTGTTGATTATTTGATGATTTATAACTGATTAGATTCATGTTGAGTGTGACGCAACTCCGATCAAATCGCTCTTAAAGGCGCGAAATTTACTCGCTGCCCAAAAGGATAGGTCTGATCAGATAAATATAAATTGCGACTTCAAGATGCGAGATATTTGATATGCTTGACATTAATGGCTTTGTCTTAGTATATAAACATTTTGCTACATGCGAGCGTATTTGCTTTCTTCTGTCCTTTCCCTTCCTACAAGGTTTGGCGGGATTTATATGGGTGTTTAATGTTATATCAAATTAATTTATTAAATTAATTATTACTAAATTATTACGGCGTTAATTAATTTATTTTCTATATGCTAATGCTGACAATTTCTCCCTAAGTTTGAAACAATATTATTATCTTAAACAATTTTTCAGTACCTTTTTACGTCGTGATTTGCCACTTATAGTACAACTGTTATATTGTATCTATATACTTCCAACTCTTGCAGGCCATCTTCAGACATGCAGTCTGTTAAATCATGGGGGATCTATTATTGGTGTGTAAGTAGGTGATCATATTGGGGCTACGAGGGATTGGACTTAGTGCTGTTGCCTGTTAACAATTTAAAGGGGAAGAGTCAACGAACAGATAGGCGGGAGCAACGACTCGACAACGACAACAACGAGAGCAGCGACAACAAAAACGGCGCTTGTAAGGACCAGCTAACGACAAGCGGGAACATCGACAAGACCAACTCCATTTGACTGACTAGATATTTTATATAAATTATAAAAAAAATTTAAAGTAGATAAATCGACGTATGCTTTCTGTTTGAAAATGAAATGATTTTTCTGTTTGGTTGCGTACATGCTCTGGGGGTTAAGCAGGTATGTTTATTTCAAGATATAACTTCTTGTGTGTAGGTACAATAATTATGCGAAAATATTGAATAAGTGAGTTGTTATTATGGAATCTATTTGAATATTTATTAGGTTTGTACGTACGTCGTTTTTATGTATAGATATTTCTAGGCTTTCGGAAAGATTTAGTTTCTTGTAGCCTTCCAGTATATACAGGGATTCTAATTTCCTTAGATCTGAAAATTTATGATTCTTTTCTAAACTGAATTACAAAATTATTGTCATTATTGCTGTTTATTAGTGGAAAATTGTGACTTGTGAAAATTGTGACACTTCCAATTGTGACTTCTTTTTTTTTCTAAATCACTGAATTGTACATAGCCCGATATAGATTCTGCATTATATTTTCAATGTGTATACAGTTTTTAGCCATACTGCAGAGGTTTCTCGGCTTTCAGTATATGATATATGAGCATATTTGAGACGAAAACAATATAGATTGCGAGAATATTAGAAATTTATTTTTATGCCTCTGTGTTATAGATTTATTATTTATTTTTTACATTGCATATGAAACGATTTTGTTTTATTTATATTTGTTTTCTTTACATTCTCTTGTCTAAATAGAATAAGAAAATATATCGGGAGAATAAATATTTATGTTATAATATAGATTTGTAGCATTTTTAAATATAATAGTGGGATGTATTTATTTTTATAACTATTTGTAAATTATAATCACAAAAATAGAAGCATTCAATTGTTTGGATTTTACTATGGACATTTTAAATATTTTAAATGACCAAAGTGAATAATATCTAAAAGATGGAAAATCATTAAAATCGATAAGCTCCATAAAATAATGTGGTATTCTATCATTATAATTTAATTTAATCTTAGAATAAAATATGTATCTGAAAAATAGAGAAGCGAAATGAGTCAGGACGCAGGTGTTACTTTGTTGATGAGCGGTAAATCTAGCCACGACGCAAGAAATTAGAAACAAGGATAAATAGTCCTTTTAGGCGAACGTCTTTTTCGTACATGCTGTAAGAGAGAAAGAGAACGATAATATGAAAGTAAAATTATATTATGGGTCTCTAATAAGTAGAAGTGAGATGCATCAAACTTCGGGCAAAGTTGGCACGAAGCTTGGCATATAAAGCCGACTTGAAAGAATAAAAACGTAAACTCTGTGTTTAAGGGATTTCAGTTTTAGTTCTTGACAGATTTTAATCAGATCTTAATCAGTTTAGGTACACGTATTTTTCTTATTATATTTTGAAAATTGATGGCAGACCTACAGTTGTAAGTAGGTGATTATTTTAGTATAAATCTTGATTCAGGAACTGAAACATCTAAAGTTCTTTTGATTTTATTCTGAGTAAATAATTCTATTCAATGTTTCTAAATTTTTTTTTAATTACAAGTTAACAATCGGCTAACTTTTATCTAGATGTTGCTTACTAGTTTTTACATTTACTTACAATTTGGTAATAAACTTGGTAATAAAGATTATCATTGGAAAATAAATTTTTGTACTTGTCAATCCATTATTAGTTTCGACTCATAATTGTATTGTATGCGTATAAACATTCATAGACAGAATGATCTTAACCAGCACTTGTTTTATTATTTAGCATAGTTCGTAAATTCACTATAATTGTTCTGGCATGTCAAATTGTTTCGTTATTAATGAGGATTTAAAAATTTCTCGTGTTTTGTTATTCCATGGGCCGTACCTGCTTTTAAAGATTGAATTTGGTTTCAATCAAGCAAGGTTCGATAAATCTGTGTTTCATTGTAAATTTTTTAGGTCGTTTAGTAATTTAAACTACGTTCCTAAATAAAACTTTGATTAAGACTCTACCATCCTCCGGTAGAATTAATTGTGTTTTAACTGGAAATGATTTAACCTGCTGAAACTAACTCAATTCCATGTCACAAATTTCAACCTGACAATATGTTATTTACATACGTCAATTAATGACTTATTTAGTTTATTAACGACAGAAATTTAGATGTCCGTTAAGTATGTGAACTTCATATGGCTACAGTGTGTATTGACACTTAGACCTATGACACATTCGGAATAGGAACTTTAACAGTAACTACCATGATATACAGTTGCGGCTGGTCGTACTCATTCTGACAGCTTTTGAAACTATTTGACTGTTAGCCTAATTTAGTGTTGGCTTTTTATAGTTAACACTGTTAACTGTAGAAAACAAGAGACGGTTAACAGAGAGCTGTAGAGAATGCTACACAGAAAGTTATAACTACAGCGATAGTTCAACCTAGATTCAAGGCAAGAAGACAAAGTCTTATTCAGTATCTTTGGACTCAGCGTGTCAAATATTTTTATTAATGTAATTAAAAATTCAGAGTTTATTATCGGATAACAATTCCATCTAATTAAAACATCTAAGGTGTCGTGGACATTACAATTAAATTTTATGAAAAAAATTGTCGTCTTCATCCACGTTTATTTTAAAAATTCGTATTAGCGAACGTTTTCGGGAACTAGGCCCATTATAAAGCTAAATTTTTTTTAACAACATCAATAGTCATGTTTAAATGACAAAACACTGAAATAAATTACAATTAAAATTCTCCACGTTATTGTCGAGTGACAAGCTACTATGTCTCCATATTTGTCGAACACTGAATTTTCATAGCTCGATAATGGGCCTAGTTCCCAAAAACGTTCGCTAATTCGAATTTTAAAATAAACGTGGTTGAAGGCAACAATTTTTTCATATAATTTAATTCCATCTAAATTAATTCAATTAATTAATGCAATAAGTGCTATGTTTAATTAATTTCTAATATTCGAAGTGAAAACTACCAGGTTTAACACCAATACAAATGCAGTGGAAAAGGATTATAATGCGAAAACAGAACAGGACCGCCATTCATTCCCTCGACTCGCGGAGTATACATACATATATACATACCAAAAAGCATTATTCCGCTTATGATGGGACGCCGTGTTACGATGTCGGTTAGTTATGCATGCAGATGCATTTGTTCGTTATTTTTTCAGCGTTCGAGAAATTACTTCCGTAAAAATCGCCCACTTAATATTTCCGTAATTATAAGCTATTTCTATTGGCTGCCACTACGTTTAAGGTCTAACTCTTTGGTGATCTGTCTTGCACTTAACTCTGATTCAGAAAAATACTGCAGAAAATTTCATTAGAAAAATAATGCAACATTGATCTTTAAAATTTCCAACGGATCAAAGATGTTCTTCTATTGGTTGTAGTTCTAAACTTTCTAAAAATTTTAGCCGAAGTTTTCCTCAAACCAAAGCGCCTTAAACCAAGTCATCGGTTACATAGAGTGTCACAGGTCACATACGATGTACTAGAAGCATATCCCTACCAGATATATTCATATAAGAGATCCACAAAATCCTAATATCGAGGAGACGCAAATTTTGAATTGGTTTCTTCGGGTTTTTAGCGCGAGCTATCGCGCTAATTCAAAGACTCAATTCTTAATTACGACCATATCAACTTTACTGTTAGATAGCGCTATCGCAGCCGACAGTTGATTTGTTCCAAAAGGCTAAGTATCAAACGATGCTCTTAAAAAACCTTCTGCCAAATCTCCTGAGTACCCTATTCTTCTACTCTTTTTCTCACATTTACATTTTTGTCTTTCCGCCATTTAACGAGTGAGAGGAAGTTAACCAGAAACTACCGACAAAGCGAGAACAACAGGGACGATCACGAACCAACTCCAGTGGTATGCAACCATCCTAATGCACCAAACGCTCCATGCGATTCCACTACCGCTGATGCTGGTAAGGTATGGCTATGTCCAGCAACCCTTAGGAGCAACATCGTCGCCTTTTAAGATACATCTTCGGCGAGAGCGACTAGAGACCGTATATTCATCATTTCAGAACGTATCAATAAATTATAGATCTTCAACAATACATAAACATATCTTCGACTACGTATTACTGTTTTCGAAATTTAACTTACTGTTCAACAATTTAATCCAGTCAGAATCGACATTTGTAATGCCCAGTCTTGTCGTAACAAAAGAAAGTCCTCAAGAACCGTCCTCACGAGCGAAGAACGAATAATATTGAATCAAATCAGATTTAGTTCGTCACTCCTTTATTTTTTAAAACTTTTTAAAGGAATACAGTAGCCTAGCACATTTTGAATTATAACGTAACTTCAATTATCATTGTCTGTTAATTAAAATCGTAAAGTCAAATCATTCTACGTATTGTTAATATGTACTTTGTTATTGCGTGTACATGTGTTAACCTGTAGATATAAATTTGTGTAATTAATAATAATAGTGATCGTCCACTTTTTCCTCGCTTTTTTTGTAGGTCTATACGCACCTCTAGGTTTCAAAAACGTTAGGAGCCCAAATTTAAAGACTAATATAATGTAAGCTTATACGCACTTTCAGCATTCAAATACGTTAGAAGCTAAAATTTAAAAAATATAAGTGTATGCGCACCTTTAGATATTAATTAAAAATTAAAACATGTAAGTGTATACGCATCTTTTGCTTTCAAATCTATTTAAATAACCTCAACATATTGAAACGGGAATTCCTCCAAATCCGCCATATTGATTTTATTGCTAATCATAATTTAATATTAATGATGATTACTTTTAATTTTATGCACATTAACGGTCCGCCGCGCCACGAATTTGCATTTATGAATTTGGATTTTTATTTGACAGTCGATTTTGGAATAGGTCTTGGCGGCTTCGGTAGAACGAATAGTAAACAAGTAAGTAGTAGGCGACAGCTGATTCTAGTCAGCCACCGAGATCGTATCTCAACTCGTTCTAAAATAATCAGTTACGTCACGGCGACAATGTAAGGGTCTAAAATAAGTAGTCTGTGCGTTTGACAGCTGTCAAAATATCCATTAGGCGGACGACAATTTCCAGTTGCTATTTAATGGCGCAAAATTTGAATTTTTTAATTTGAAAATTCAAGAATAAGAATATAGAAGCCGCTCCTTAGAAGGCGAACTCAGGACGTGTCTAAGCCGAACCGAGCTTAGTCGAGCCTAGCGAAGCCGTGCTAGTTCCAGCTGTGAGCTGCTCTACGACGGCTGTAAGAGGAGTAGGAAACCGGAGTATAGGCTACAATACTTTATTACGTACTAATTCTATTGTCATGATGCAATTTTTTGTTTGCTACACGAACTAGTTAGAAAAAAGGCAATCAGCTGTGGATAGTTTTACCGTAAGTTAGTTTTAGAATTAAAATGTAGAAATTAAAGTGAATTAATAAGGTAACTGTATGATTACAAAATAAATTTGTGATGGTAGGAACGACATAAACAGTAAGTAGAATAATTTTGTAACTACTTTGGGAATCTATTTGATGATAATTGAAAACTCTGGTTATTAACCTATTTGCTCGTAGTAATTGAATCCATATATTATTTTATTATTTTGATGATGTGTTATTTATTTTGAATGCACGAATTTGAATTTTATTTGCATGTCTGCATTTGTTAAATCATCCTCAATACATTTCGTTTATGTATCTGTTTTATTTCAATCGCTTTGATTAAGAGAGATGATCTGATTTTCAGAGGGTTGCGCAGAGTTTGCTTAAATTTATGTTTGACCTAGTAGAATTAAATTTAAAAAAAAGTACTACTCCTACCAATGGCAAAGTCTGGTGTTTTATTTTAAAACGTAATGGGAATCTAGGGATTATAACATAATTTCGCCGTAGGTAAATTAATCTGGGTATTAAAGTGAATCACATTTTGTAGTTATTGTATGAGCAGATCCCGTAGGGTAGGAGTTAATTGCTACGTACTCCATTAAAAGGATTCTCTTTTACCAGACAAAATGATAAATCTTTGCCTTCATATTTTCAAACTTTCTTCTTTATACCTAAACATTCATAATTTTAAAAGAAAAAAGTGGGCCCAATCATAAATAAACACATTCTAATTTTCATCGTGTTTATGCATAATAATAAAACACCCTTAAAAGAGAATAAATGGTAAGTTTGTATATTACAGAAATTTATGTATTATATTATGTCAAATATTCCAGTTAAAATAAGCAAAATAGAAAATATTAAATGTTCCATTTATGTAAATTGCAGAACATATTTTTTCGAAAGCTCATTTTACCTCGTTTTTCGGAAAATCAGACTAACACTGAACGCTTGTTTCTCAGTAGTTTGGCGAAAAATATGGCCGAAAGCTTTTTGCATTACGTATTAAAAACAAACGGTCGGTAATACAGTCGACTGTAAATTTTGTAGCAGGTGTACGATCCGCCTTCTTGATACATATTCGAGGTTATATGCATTAGAATAATAAGAAATATTTTGGTATACGCAGAAGCGTTATATTTTATTATTACCGTATATTATATATTCAATTACACAAACGAATGTTTGGAGTAACTACGGATTATTATATGTGTATCTTCCGTATTTTGATGAAAATTATAGGTAAATACGAGATCTAATAAAATATCTTAATACAGCGGTTTTAAAACTTAAAGGAAGCGCATCCTTATAGAGAGGCACCGAGGTTACGAAGGAAGGCATCAAGTTAAAACTTGAATATGGAACCAATTATTAGAATCTCAATAAATGATTTAGAATCTTATTAGTTATGTAGTAGACTATCATTAGAAGAATTTATTAAATAGATAGGTCCATTATTATTTCGAAAAATTGCATATTGATGATTAAGAAGTTTAAAAAATGAAAAGATAAATATTTGGATCAAGCTTTAAACTTGACGAATCCAAATAGACGAATAGCAAATGCATTTAAGGTACCCAAAGCTTTGCAGACACGGAAAGTGAGCTAGAATAAAAATTTTTGAAAGAGCAAATTAGTTTCACCAAAACTTGGCCCGAAACTTTCAGGCCCGAAACTTTCCTTCAGAATAAAGTTCTAGCGCCGGAGATGTTCAACTCAGGTTCTGATGTAATTAAAGAATTTCTTAAAGATTTCGAAAATTGCGCGTGACTTAGTGGTTGGAATGAGTTGTATGAAAATACATTTTGTAGGTTGTTATCTAGGGTAAAATGCTAGGAATCCACATAATACATGGGCTGATTTCACACGGGTTCTTTTAAGGAAATTTTCGGAGCCCCATTATAGGACAAAACTGAAACATGAGTATTTGGCAGAAGTCAAATTAAAGATGGTAGAATTTTTTAATGAAATATTGAATATAGCGAAAATTTTTATTTATTAGCTGATGATGAAATGAATTTAATAGACCCGAGGAAGGTTATTTTCAAATTAGACTACATGATGGGCAAACGCCAAGAGAATCTAGAAGACAACACATCTCTCGTTTTGTCCGCCAAAAGGACATATATTAGGCTTTTCGAAACCGCTTTAAATTTCTGTTTATCAATGTCTGACCACGCAGCAGAGTCAGCAAAGGATGTATGGTCCGCTTGACGTTTTCATGAATGAATAAAAGGCCATTTTTGCAATGTGTGGCATCTCTGTTGAACTTTTGTTGAAATAAAATGTAAACTATGCGCTATTGACGGTTGTGTCAATTGACATGAAGCAAACTCGATTTACCTGATTCTACAATTCAAGTAAATTGTCGGATTCATGTGCTTGCGCGCTTCTATCTGTGCGACTGATCTGTGCAATTCCTGTGCGACTGCATTGATCAATCAGGTCTTCATTTTGCTATTTAAACCTACTTTTGGAACAGAGAATTTTTTTATTTTAGCTGCGATAGTTTTTTCGTGTTTTAGATGGGCTCGTCTAATGGATTTTCGTCTTGTGTAAGTCTATCCAATACTTGTCTGGTCTTGTCCAAGCCAGCTTCTAAATCTGGGATGACTGCGTTGAATAGTCTTGGATTGTGGGTTTCCTGGATAAATGTTATATATGTATTCTGAGAGATCAATATATAATATTAAATGAAAATCTGCTTAATTGATTTGGACGCCAATGTCATAGCTTCTGAAATATATTAATTGAAATTTAAATGTATGGAAATGCCGGATGCTAAACTGATGCTTCGTTACTGTGTCAAATTTGCTTTTTTTAATGATCGCTTATCAACGGCCGTTAAAATAAGAGCAGAATTTAATTTGACAGAATAAACATGGAACAGGAAATTAACAGAAGCAACGAACCGCGCTCTAATTCCTTTCTACTTTTTTTTCTTTTCTACTTCTTTTGGGTATTCGTTCTTAATAATGAAAGATTCGCTTCTTCGATGAATGAACCGAGAAAAAAAACAGTGCACCTAAGCAAAAGCTATACAAATTAAGAGTTTTAATATCTTTTTTTTTTAGTGTTTTGTTGGCCATATTTTTGGAAATTGATCTGTGACGAATTTAATTAACATCTTGGTAAATGACTTCTCAGTATTACGTGGAACAAGTCAACTTCAACACTTATTTGAGGTCTATTCATTGCATAGAGAGTGATCAAGAAGTGAATAGGTATAGAATAATAGTGAATTCTCGGGACATGTGTCGCACTGCAACTAATCCCTAAATATATCCATATTTCTTAAACACTAATTTTCATTATGTATGTACCGCTTGTTATGTCATTAATTATTTAGTACTATATTACGCTCCAAGTCTGGCCATTTCGATTTTGGATTATGGATTTAAGGTTTTCCCATTTCGTACTTCTATTTCCTATTTTTAGCTCCATTTGTCCAGGCAAGGCCAGTACTTCGTATTCTGAGAGAAAAAGACGCCTTTACCCCTGCCGGTGGTCACTCCAGGCTCCACAATCGTACAACGTGTGCTTTGCACTGTCAGCGCTGCCAAAGCCACAGTGCTTACAGGCATCAGACCATCTCTGTTCAATACGGTGCAGGTACACGTCAAAACTGCCTTGGCTTGCAAATACCTGTGGCAGGTAATAGTTTAGGCTACCCTTCGTATCTCAATACCATTGCCTAACGTCCGTGTATCCTGTGTATCCGGCAATCTGCTCAGAGGTTCTAGACGCTCCTGCCTCGGCGAGATTTTGCGCACAAAGGGTATGGCCCTTTCTAAGGTCAGGAACCTTATCAGTACTGCACCTGCAATAACGCTTAGTGCATCGAAAGATAGTTTGCGCGAATCCAATAGTTCTCAGTGTTCCGATCTCTCTGTCCAAATTGGCACCACGTATAGCACACCGTGAGTTCCGCGACACTTTGCAGGAGCTTCTCGCACCCCGTCCCATCTCCGCCTTTTCTAGGCATTAGCGCAACAACCTGAGATCCAATTACATTTCCTTTCTCCACCTCGTATTTGCCATGCGGCGCCAGCCTCAGCGATTTGTCAAGCACCACTCCTACTTACTTTATCTTGTCGTTAAAACGCACTTAGTATCTTAGGACTTGGTTTTGGAAGTCGATGAGAGACCATCCAAGCCTCGATTTTACTAGTAGCCTTGTTAACGTTTTAAGTCTGTAACTTACCTATGCCTTTCTACAACTGCAATGTCATCGGCAAAATCAAATAGTTAAACAGCCTGCGGAAATGATATCATACATCACCGTTCCATTACGTTAGGTCAATTATCGACCTTTGTGGAACACGGCAGGTCAGTTCGATGAGCCACACTTACTTTTTGCCATGATATAGATCCTTTCAGATAGATAACATTCCAAGATCGCCTGCAGCTATAACGCGATCTCGTCCATTGAGGGGGCTCCTCCAGCTCGTGGTGCTAAATACATGACGTTAAAAGACCTGTAGGCCTTTGCAAAGCAAGGCCTACAGGTCTGCTTGAATGCAAAGCAAAGCTCTTAGAGAGTCCTCTCTTGCATAGATTCCAATTGCATCTAATTGATTGCATCAAGCGCAATTTAGATTAGGAGAGGAACGCTAATCGTAGATGCCGTCCAAGCGGTGATTGAGGCTGTTAGATTTGTCCACGTCGACACTAGACGCGGTAGAATGTAGTGCTTTCTAGTGCTTCTGGATGTAAACAATGCATTTATTTTTTTACATCCAGAAGCACTAAAATGCACAACATTCTACTGCGTCTAGTGTCGGCGTGGACCGATATAACAGCCTCATTCACCGCAATCACCTCAAACAATGCATTTATTGTTTACATCCAGAAGCACTAGAACGCACAACATTCTACTACGTCTAGTGTCGGTGTCGACAGATCTAAATGCCTCAATCACCGCTTGGACGGCATCCACTGTTAGCGTCCCTCTCTAAATCCGGATTACGCTTGATGAAATCAATTAGATGCAATTGGAGTCTATGCAAGAGAGGACTCTCTAAGAGCTTTGCATTCTCGTGAAAGCAAGGCATGCAAGTCTTTTAATGTCGTGTATTCATCTGGTGTTCGATCTTCTGATGCCCAAGTCAACTCTTTCCCTATCAATTCATTTTCTTGTTCTTTGAATCATGTCAACTAATTTCGTTTGTTATCGTATCTAGTTGTTCGTTGTTCCTTTCGTTGGCTGCTTATCTTACACCGAACACTAGCCTTTTGCTAGCTCTTTTGGTTCTAGCAAAAGGTTTATTCGCTGAGCAAATTAATCATAAAACACCATATCTCAAATCGATACCGCGCAATAATCCTTTTTATGTCCATATTCACATCTGCTTTCATGTAATCTGACATGCCATCCTTATGCAGTATGTGCGTATATCTCTTATTGACCCGTTTTCAACTCTCCAACCTTTTGTTTTTTCAATATCATCCATTCTCTTCTCCACCTCATTTTTACCACTTTCTACGTCCCACACCTGTTTGCTTGACATGAGTCTTAGTTTGTTTTTTTTTATTGTGAGACCATTACTCTTTGAATTGAATTTCAGTCTGATGTCATTAATTTGAAATCCTGAAGGCTGTACTTTATTAGACCTATTGCAGAATCTCCTGTTCTGCAAATCATAAGTAGTTTAAATATTTGCCATTTATTCGTTTACCAGAATGTTTGTTTCCTCAAGAAAATTTGGCTCGAAAAGTACGTTGTTAGGTACTTTATAAGTGTTTTCCAGATAGTCAGCTAAAAGTTCGGCTTTGTCAGCGGAGCTGTTTAGAATTTGACCCTGATTATTTGTCAGGTGGGATTTTGGAACGGTCTTTTGACCCGTAACTTGTTGGCATTTGAACCAAAATTGTTTACCATTGCGGTAATCGAGTTTTGATGTGGCTTCAATCCAACACTCTTCCCTATATGCAATTATATTGCGCCGAACAAGAGCATTGAGTCTGTTCCACTGAGATTCAATCACAGGGTCTCTCTGGGCAATATACCGACGATAAATTCGCCTTTTCCCTTGAATCATGTTAATGATGTCGGGAGAAAGAGGGTGCCTATTTTTGAATACAGTTTTCAGAGGAATACACTCTGTAGCAGAATTCTGAATGATTTCAGATAAATTGGAAACACTGGCGTCTAATCCAGACGGGCCTGTGTGCACCCGTAAGTTAAGCGGGGTATTTTGTAAAATGTTATTTTGAAAGTGTTGCTAATTTGCATTTATCATATATCACGTATAGTGATTTGTGAGGCGCTGAATCTAAACTGGTTTTGACCAGAAGTGGATAGTAGTCTGATGTGACTGAAGTGCCGGCGAAACACTCTGTCTCAATAAATGGGATAAGACTTTCAGTGACCGCTATACGGTCAATGATTGAAAGGCCAATGCCACAGAAAGTAGATTCTGTATTTCTGATGCGTTGTAGTGTGTGAAACAATTTGTGAGAATTTCGCCGTTTGAATTTGTTGCCGAGTCGCCAAAATCCACTTGGGTTTATTCAGATCTCTTGGGTTTTGGTTGGGCTTTTCACAGAGCACATGCCTGTTTACTTTCGAATATGTACGAGTATATTAGACAATTCTTATGTTCGACAAGTTTTTGTTGTACATGAGTTCCTTGGTGTTGTTGATCTATTTTTTTCAGTTAATCTCTAACATATGTTCTCTTGTGAATAGTATTCTATATTATAATAAGGAGGTCGATCTCTAGTTGTGTAAATTCTTTGGGCAACTTTTTTGGAAGAACCTCTGCTACTAACCAAAACGGAGGAAGTTGGGCTTCTTCTAGAAATATGTTTCACGGCAGATTTACTTTTTCTCTTATTTTGCAGATTTGATCATTTCTTGAAGTATGCATCCACTTTGGCAGCTTTACTTTTTCCAATTTCTTTGAAGATAAATTCAATTTTTCCATTAATGCGTTAATGCCGTTAAGAGTATGTATTTGTTGTTGGTGTGACGCATGTGGAGCAGACCCACAAAACTCTATATGTTTAGACCTCCTTGCAGTATCTCCACACCAAACGGAAGTTAAAACTTGTATTTTCAGGGGCGCCAAAATTTATCTGACACTCCGGCGCCAACACACCTAGCCTTGGTTCTGGTTTCAACACTTTTTCTTTCAGCATGTCATATTCCGGAACTTAGCGACTTTAATCTACATGTAGCAGTGGTTAATCTTCTATCGCTTTTAGTTTTTCATTATTATATTTTTAAATTATAGCGCCTCAGTTATTATATTATTAAAAAAATGAATACGGCTGTAGACATATTTTTAGTTGCTATAAAAACATTAATAGTATGAAAGGTGAACAGTGTGAAGTATGAATATTTCTTTGACAGGGAAAATTCCCCATAAGTGTTGTAATATATGAAATTTCGACGGCATTTTAGAGCAGATGCCATTGACGCGCTGTAATAAATAAAATTGTGGAAAAATGAGGTAGGAAAAACAGAATATCAAGTTATATTCATGAGCGTTTACGGTTACAACTTCCTAGAAAAATTACACTGGTTTTATATAAAAGTTTGATGTAAAAATGTTTACATAGAATTAAAATCAGTAATTCTAATGATTTTGTTGGAGGCAGAGTATCTTATATTCAGAGTTTTATCTCGGAATTACTTTGTATGATTAATTGTCGTTAGAGTTTGCAAAAACACCGAACTTACAATGTTGTTATTACTTCTACGAGAGAATTGATTTATCGGTAATAATAATTTATAATAAGGCAATAGTAAATATTAACCATAATCAAGTGATTCCTCTGATTCATAGCTTTTCATCAATAGGATCATTGTTGTGTTGTATATTTATATTTATTTCAACCTTCCATATATATTTAAATAAAGTATTTGCATAATTATTTTAAAATTAAATACAAGATATGGAAATGTAATTGTTCTATATAAATAATTTTGCGTACGTTTCAATAAATTGTTTTTTAAATAATTTTAGTAGGTTATAGTAAATAAGAAATATATAAGTTTTTTATTATAAAACACATGTAAATTGCAATTATATGCTGATCTACAAATATTTCTTTTAAAATTATTGTTTATATATTTTAGAGAGAATAAAAATAGTCACTAGCGATAAGTTAAGAAATTGTTTAATATTTCTTAAGAAATTGCGAATCTTAAAAGCATTCAGATATTAAATCATTATAAGTTTACATATCAAAACCTTTCTGACTTAAGTTCTTTAATCATAAATCCTTTTATCTTTTCACACTTAAGTCCTTTACATCATTCATAAAACGTTAAACTTGTGCATTTCACCGATTTTGTTGTTTAATTAATACATATAGTTTTATAAATAAACCTCTTTAATTTAAAAATCCCAACTTATATTCGCTCATATCAAAATTAAGAATACTAAGCCACACGACTCTCGCCGAATCAGAAATTTTCATAAAAGTAACTAGATTTGGCACAAAATTTCAATTTGAATTTCGATAAAAAATAACTAGATATTACCAGGGTCGATATAAAAATCTGCAAGTGGCGTACTGAAGATTTTTGTAAAAATCATCCAATATGGCGGTTTTAAATTTGTTTTCTTCATTAAAACCTGCTGTTAAAACTAGTCTTTGAAGACTAATCATTAATTTTCATCTAAAATCTATGACTGTCTGCACATCTCTCATACGCTGTGCTATTCTTTTATACACAACACCCTACACAAGATCAGATGGTTTTTTCTCTTCAATCTTCGGACTTGGTAATGGTTGTCCAGCAGTTGAAGAGCCTGAGAAGTTGACGTGGAGATGAAGTCTAGCTTCATGCTTCCCAGCAAAATTTTTGACTTTTCCGCAGTTGAAATCCATAGATCTCTATGTATGTCAGCATTACGAACATACCAGGGGGCATTTACTATTTTTCGTAGCACTTTATTCTGAAATATTTAAATAGAGTTGATGTTGGAATCACTGGTACAGTCCCATAGCTGGATGCCGTAAACCCATATTGGTTTCAAATTCTGATTATATATCAATCATTTGTTGGAGATTGAAAGTTTGGAGTTTCTTCAAATTAGCCAATATTGATGTCCATATTTTAGGTCTAAGTCCGTTCTTTTCTTCATTACATGCGCTTTGGGCCATAGCTTGGCGTCCAGAGTAATGCCTAGGTAGCCTAGGTTTTTTTATATGTCACCATGGTCCATTTATGTCTAGAGACGGTGTGGTCCTTTAATATTTTATTTGTAAAGTTGTTATGGATGGATTTCAGCTCGTTCAACTTTATCCTCCATTGTTTAGTCCAGTGAAGTATTGCATTGCTGGCTGTTTGAAGTCTCCCATTGGATAATTCTTGTTCTTTCTCTACTGCTAAGTGTGCGGTGCCATCCGTATAGATAGCTAAAATAGTTTCCTCTAGTTCTCGAATATCACTAGTGTATAACAGATAAAGAATATGGCCTAGGACATTCCCTTGTGGCACTCCCGCTTTTATCTCCCTTTGATTCGAATTTCTTCTTCTTGTTTAATTCTGAAGAATCTGTCCGAGATATAAAAAGTTATTATTTTTACATATTAATTTGGGAGCAATCTGTTTAGTTTATATATCAAGCCTTCGTGCCATAACTTGTCGAAGGCTTGGGCAACATCTAGGAAAACTGCCGAGCAGACTTTTTTTCTTCTAATGCACATTCAATGGTGTTACTTATTCTGTGTACTTGGTCTATTGTTGAATGTTTTTGCCTGAATCCAAATTGATAGCTTGGGGTTAGTTTATTAGTTTCTATTATTGGTCTCAGTCTTTAGCATTAGTTTCTCATTAGTTTCTCACACCGTTTTCAGATTATTGGCAGTAGTGAGATCGATTTGTACGATTTATTAGATTGTTTTTCTGGTTTTGGCTAAAAACAACTAGATATTACCAAGGTCGATATAAAAGATCTACAAGAGGTGTCCATCCCAGGAATCAATTGGGAAAATTTTTTGAAGGAATTTTCTTAATTTCGTAAATTAGTGAATTTATCAAATATATAATTTTTTAGTATTTTTAAATAGAAGTTAATAGATTGTTATTTTTATAGTCAATGTCATAAAAATATCGCACACAGGTATAAAAACAAAACAAATTGGATAACTTATTTTTTATTTAACATATACATTACATTTTTGCTAGTTTAGCAGTTTAATGACCAACGAATGCATTTGGAACTCAAAACAATAAGACGTAAAATGATTGTATGTATTTTTAATTCATAAGGTTAATTCAGTATTCAAAATAAAACCTTTCATCTTATTATGAATAGATATGGCTTTTTTGATGTCTATAATTTAAGATTTTAATCTCGTTGTATTAAATGTGATTTTGGATTATTTTATGATTTATCATGATTGTTATTAATTTGCTATGTATATATCCTTAATTACTTTTATGATTAAACTGAGTAAATTTTTAAGCGCTAAACTACCACGCGTTTATTTTGACCTCCTTGAATTACTTTAAAATACACAGTGCTCGAAATTAAATTCAAATAATATATTTGTAATTTTAAGTAATTTTATTAAAATTTGAATTCAAGATTAACAAGAGCATATTGGTAACGTAAGCCAGCTCTACTAAAGTAACATAATTAGCAATTATCCAAGATCAAGTTTCTTGTTGAATTCAATTAACATTCAAATTCTCACATTCTTCCAAGCTACCACAGAGCTGGGTCATTAACATTCTCCCATCTCTGTTCATGGTCCTTCGAGATTTAAAATCAATGCCTCGATGACAGTGCCTCGGTCAAGAAAAGAAAGAATAGAAGAAATCCTCAAGTCGCGTTTGGAAATCGAGTGACGCTATTGGGAACGGAACAAACGGGTCACAGCAAAAGAACCCAGTGGTCGGTAAGAAACAAATTTCAATAAAAGCTAGAAGAATAGTGTTGAGGATATAAGGGTCTTTTAGAATTTACAACTCTAAATGACTCATTTAAAATCTTGTACAACTGATTACGTATCAGGTACATATTTATAAAAATATTTAAAGGTTTATAAAGTCAAAATTGTGTACGTCGACTAACTAAGTGTCAGGTACACATATATATATATATATATATATATATATATAAGGGTTTTTTAGAATTTACAACTCTATAGAAAGAATACTCGTTTAACTTGCAATAATAAGAAATTATGAGGGCTTACAAAAGTGGAGTTAGTGTACGACTGGTTACGAATCGGGTACATATTCTTTAGGAAATTTAAGGTACGACTAACTATGTGTTAGGTACAAGTAATGATAAACAAAGTCAAGTAGAAGAAACAAGATTGTCACTTGCGGAGAGTAATACAAAAGTTACAGCTCAACAAAATCTGGGCGATGAGTTTCAGCAGATAGTGGTGAATATGAAGAAAGATTCATTAACAAGAAAAACTGATCAGTATATAGTAAGAAAGAGATACAGGGTGGAAGAAATATATAAAATGATCATATCGAATGATGAAGAATTCAGAAAAGCAGAAAAGCTCGAACAATTCCAAATTAAACTTAACCTAGGGTTGAGTACTATAAATGCGGTACAACGGTACAACGACATTATCCGAAGAAGCGAAGCAAACACACAGATGTTAAATGAATTTTTAATAGCTGACAGCATCATCACTGAAATTTGTAATCATTATAGGGGACTAATCGCAATATAATTTGAAACTAGCAATATATTTGCATGTATGTCTCCATCGGTAATCTACGAAAAAATAAGGATTGCAAATTCGACCTTACCAAGGCAGTTCAGGATTATTGAAGTCACCAATATACCAAGCAAATTAATAAATGACGAAAAGAAAATAACAATTTTTGGGTATTTCAAGGTAATCGACACAACGCCTTTCGAGCTAACGAAAGTTACACCCATTCCAAATCGTGTTATGAACAAGTCATTTTTGGCAGTGGCAATCGAGGATAACTTTATGGCCGTTGATTACAGTACTCAGCAGTATTTCCAAATGGATGAAACTGAATTGCACAGGTGCATGGTATTAGCACAATCAGTCTATCTATGTGATCCTGATATAATGCAGCATATGGAAGCTAAGTCAACTTGTGTCATTGATGCTACATATCACCGACCATAGTCAACGCGATGTCCACTGAGAACGTATCGATTAAAACGGGTAATCTGGCAGAAACTGACAACGGCCAACGCCTGGATGTACATAACCAAGAGTCCGGCAGCGATTATCAGTAATGGAACCAGGCAAGATGTCATGTTACAGCAAACTGTGATTCGGATCGACCAAGAATGCACATTACAGACACCCCAACAGACTATCATTCCAAAAAGGAGTATCGCCATGCCAGTTAATAATACATTCAGTATCTATTCCAATGCTAATGCAACTAATCATTATGTAGCAGACTTAAGTAAGGAAGGTCCACTCGAGCAGATATGAGAAGTTATGGGATCAGTGTGGGCAAATGAAGATGCTCTACATCAACGTATAAGCAACACAATTCTGCATCACATTGGATAACATCACTCATCAGTTCGGTACCTATGGATCGCAATAGGTGTGATCGTAAGGGTAGTGATCATTAAGAAGTTCACGACGTTAATGAGAAGCAAGGCCCCATTCGGACGCAATTGATATGGACCGGTCAGCCATCAGATCACAATCGACAACGATGAGACCAAATTACGGCCAATGCACACTCAGTAGACTTCTTCAGGCCCGGCAATATGTTCATCCCAGGAATTAACAAGGAAAAATTCTTGAAGGAAATTTCTTAAATTCGTAAATTAGTGAATTTATCAAATATATAATTTTTTATATTTTTAAATAGAGGTTAATAGATTGTTATTTTTAAAGTCAATGTCATAAGAGTATCGCACACATGTATAAACACAAAACAGTAGGTAGCTTATTTTTTATTTCACATATTGTTTAACCATCGTTAATCATTTTTTATTTTTAATTTTTTAAATTAATTTATTGTAGTACAAATGGATGATCGCATATTAATTTTCTTTTTAAATATTTGTTCTAATTTAA
>WYDF02259435.1:0-19442 GCA_009867245.2 Adranes taylori
CAAAAGTACGTTATTTAGAGTAGAAGCAAATATTTGTTTTCACTTTTTCAGTTATATCAACTGTAATTTTATAATCTAAAAAATGAAAGTCACAAATTTTATAATCCAATTTTAAGGTCTGCTATAATTTCAATGCACAACTGTAGATCTAAGAGATAAATAACCTAAGATTTGTATCATCTCTTATTGCTTAGCAATATTTTGTAGTGGACTGAAAAGCAAGGCAGAGAAGCGTGCTGTTGACATATTACAAGTAAGCCAAAACCAAGGTTCGCAGAATGTGCGTAAGAAACGTTGACTAAAATAAACGGTTGTGACCGAGAGAGACAACGCGAAAAAACGATTTATAACTCTCTTACGGGGACTTGTTCGAGAATGCCTTTCTCTCTTTCTCTCTCTCCTTATTTCATCTCACTTACTCGTTATGAGCGGGCTAAACACGAGCTGATGTGCGATAAATAACTCGTGTGCCCTGAACGCATTTTCTTGTCTCTTTCTATCAGGACCGTCTAAAACTTATTTAAATTTTTTTAAGAAAATGAAGAACGCTATCACAATATATTAAACCTCATTGTTCAAAATCGACTCTTCTTAACTTTTCTAGCTGTTGTAATAAACGCCTGCTAGTATTATATACGTCGCTTCTATATTGTTTTTCCATCTCCCACAGAAACCTACAATTACCTAAGATTTGTTACGAGAGTTATTTTTAAGGTAGCTCAATAGTCCAACTCTGTGGAACGCGATGTATGACAATTAGACTACCTTTTTCCGCAGAGCGACGATGTTGCTGTTATGGAAAAATTAAAAATAAAGTAAAAAATAAATAAAGCTGCATCAAAACCTAAATAAAGTAATTGGGCTAATCGAAGCATGGATGCAAAAAAACAAGCTAAGACTTGCACATCAAAAACGGTGGCTATGTATCTGACGGGAAGAAGAAAAGTGCCCCCCAGTCGATATCAGAGTGCTGGGACACCAGCTGTGTTTCACTAACAAGGTTAAATACTTCAGAGTCGTGCTGGATAAGTCGCTGCGCCTCGCAGCATATGTGAAACATGCTGCATATGTGAAACATATGTGACAACGTTAGCAATTACAAAGTCTAGTGTTGTATTTTTAGTCGTATTGGGAGGTTAGGGGATTATAACTGTACATATTCTGACCCGATATAAACTATAACTTTATTAGTAATCAATATATTCAAATGAGTATTAAAGCGAATCGCAAACGATCCAGTACCTACAAGGTACGCAACCCTATGAAAAAATTCCCCTCTAAATTGCGCATTATGTTTGTTTGTTTCGTATTTAAATGGTTGTTGCGCTTATCTTTCTTGTTCTATAAGTTTTTATGTTGTTATGATATTTTCTATCTTAATCCGTATGTATGAGCGAAATATATTTTTGATTGTTTGTATTATTTCCTTTATTGCGTTTTTCATGGTTCACGAAATTTCCATCTGGTAAATTTCATTACTTGCAGATTATAATGTTCTGTTTGCTTGCAAAATTTAATTTGTTAGACTAAAGATTCCGTCATCATCCTGGAACTAGGAGAAAGAGTATAAAAAATTTCATTATACGATAACAGTATTCACCTGCTATCCAAATTTTCTTTCTATTGGTAATTATATAATAGCTGAAGATAGAAAATGTAGAACTAGTACAACACTGTCCGTAATGTAGACGTTTTACGAACAAGGAAAATGCCCACTCAATACAATTGTATTTAATAAGAGACAGAATATAAACGCTACACACGTAACCCTCGATACAACAACAGAAATGATACAGCAAGAACTCCCGCCTTTCTGCCACCAACCGAACTAAATCCTCTCTGTTGTATTGCTGATTTTTGCTGGGATGATTTAAGACATTACGGGTGTCAATGATTATGACTTATTCCTATATATTTTTTCGACGATCTTCCTTTTCTAGTTTCGCTACATCCTATTTTATGAACTAGGAGAACGTATTAACATATTTCAGCAATTTATGATAATTCGATCACGCCGTACCGATCAATGCGTCTGCAAGTTATGATCTATGGACACTTTGCTTATAAATTTGTACTATTAGATGGATTCATTCAGACTCATTCAGATTCAACTATCTCTGCTGGTAATAAAATTTTATTATAATATTATAACAATGAAATTTCCTAAATTGAAGTGAATTAAAATTTCTTTTTCAATTGTAGCTAATACGTTGAAATAACTAACTAGTAGTTATCCAAAAACAGCAATTCCAGAAACGGCATTTAATTTTTAAAATAAAGCTTTTCAGTGAAAATAAAAGTTTTGTATTCTTAGAATAATAGCCTAACTTGGGACACGTTGATACTTTTTTGTTAGTATCTACTATGCTTACTTTTTTGTCAGTGTAAAAATGTGTGCCTACGATAAATAAATAGTTAATATTTAAACCAGTGAAAATAAGCATTCTGGAATTTGTCTCTATACGAAATCATATGCTTTGTATGATACACCAAAAACAAGTAAAATTTTTTTAATCAAGAACTTTCGAGTTACTGGTGAATTCATAATAAGATCCAGTTAATTAATTGGTACTACTAAAAAAAACTAATTAAACTTAGATTATAAAGAGGAAGTGAATTCCAATTCGATGGTATGAAATAAAGACTATTAACAAACATCACAGAATTAACATTTTAAAAGTTGGATGCATTGATGGTTTTTTAAAGACAGAATATTTTACAAACCAGCGAACAGTTGAAGAAATTCCATAAATATTATGCGAGCTTTAGTCTACAAAAAGAAGCTAGAAAAAGCAGCGGGTATTTATAAAAATAGACACGTTGAGAAAATGTCAATAAAATGTTCTTTTGGACTTTGAATATTAGCTAAGTAAATGGAAGAAATTTATCGAAGAACCGCTTGCTCATGAGCGTACTGAGCTGCATGATATTGGTAAGGTCTAATGGAGCTGCAATAAATAATAGAAAACCGATATTGGCATAAAAACTAACACAAATTTCTTATTCTAAGTATTCCTCTAAATATGTTCTACATTAAAATAAAAACGAAATCACTAATTCAGACACTTCAAAAATAAATAAATAAAACAATCAAATTTCTTCAAAGACGTTACTTTTTTAATTAAGTATATACTTTCCTGATCACTTCCAGTTCTTTCTCTTCTTCCCCAAACACAATTCTCAATCCCTTGCCATTTCTATCTCTTTTTCACACCCAGATATATCTATGAGCCCATTGACCCAATGCTCCCAATTTCCAATAACATTTTGTTTTCAACCACATATCTTGCATTTTCTCATATCTTCATCCATCTAGTACCTATTTGCTCTTTCTTATCCCACATCTAAACCTAACTATCAACCTCTTATTCTCCATACCTGACACAGGAATTCCTGCTTGTACTCTCATATATTTATACATTTTGTTAAATCTACTAGCTGTTATCATCTCCTCTTTTCTTTGTTTCTCCATGTCTTTCTCGATCTTTGCTTCAACTTTTCAATCATCCAATGACTATCCAACCCTTTTATAAACTTTTCTTTCTCTTCCCATTCATTCCTATTCACCTCTCTACTACCTACATTTATCCATACAATCTTCATATACACTTGTTACCACTCTCTCCTCTTCACACTTCATCACCTTCCATTCATTCTCTTGAAACCATTCACCCAGCATTTAAACTTATCTGCCTTATACAAAACAATTTAGCTCTAACATAGTATGTCGCTTTAAATAAATTGAATAAATTGCGACAACACGGCACTGGAAAAGCCAGTCCATAAGATAAAACATAAATACAAATGAAACATATGATTGTGCTTACATCTCACGGATTGTATATGATTGCTATTAGCTGCTGGCTCACTCGCAATCACATTGGTAGTGTCTAATGCCTGCTAAATGGAACGCCTTAGGCGTTCGCCGTCCGTAGATAAGAAATCCTGTGGTAACAGCGTCCGATAGTAATAGTGATTGATATATACGTATTGGCTTCTCGTCATACGTAAAGTGCTGTGGCTGTACTTTAATGAGGGAAGACCGTATCGGACAATAAAGCCAGCGAAGACGGACCAGACGGCGAGTGGTTGGTAACACAGCGTTCCATATACGGATAAAAGTTGTGTGGCGGCTCACGACTATAAATAGTGAGATGTTGCATGGATATTTTAGTTCATTTCATGAACTCGAAGCAGCTGTTGTAGCAGCAGCAAGCATTTTATGCGTTTTCATATGTTTTCACTATTCTATTGCATATATTTACAATATCTTTGTTTCTCCTTCTGTGTTTCTTATTTCCTACATAATTAGAGTGTATGAATCTAACCGACGTTAACAGAGGTTAGGAGCAATTACTCTGCAATGATAACACTAACGTTAACCGCGGTGTTATTGTGGCTTATAGTATTCCTTCTCACTCCATCCACTAGAAGTCTCGTCCAATTTAACCGAGACTAGTCTTAGTCATTCGGTAACGGTAAACACTAAATAAAATAATAAACGATCAATGGATTTGTATTCGTTGATCGTTTATTATTTTATTTAGTTTATAATAACGGACATTAAAACGTTTAATTTTGAAGACCAATTGACATATTTTGTTAATGCTGTTTCACTAATTGACAATAAGTTTTTATAATTGCCTACAATACCGCGAACACCTGGTAAACTCACGTACTCGGAACTATCCGTGCCCTCAGTAAGCCACTGAGGACCAGTGGAACAGCAGGAACAGTTCCAGCATGTGGTCTCATGTTAAACGGACCTGGTGCCCGAAAATCACATTTCCAGAGGATAGTCAAATTCTGTAATAAGATATTTGTGTTTGCGCCATTTGTGACAATCGCTAGGACTCTCCATTCGCAGAGTCGCGAGTGGGAGTCGCTTGATACATCCCTTCATACTGACTTTTCTATATCTAGGTTCGTTTTATATATCGAACCTGCACTCTTTCAATCACTGTTCTTTCTCTCACAGCCCATAATTCCAATCAATACGTCATTATACCATTTAGACATGCATCAATAACCAACAGTCTCATTTTCACAGAATCTCTCTTCCTTGATACACATAATTCTCTCCGCAGCAATATTCGCTTTTCCCCAACTATCTGCATATGATCATTACAGAACACATTATTCTTCAACATGAATCCTAGGTATCCATATTTTTTCATGCCTTATATTCTTTTTCTATCTATTTCAAATACGTCTTTTCTGCGAACCCTCCCTCCTTTCAAGCAGATCATCACTACCCTGTTTTCCATATTTACAACCATTTTTCCCGTCATATATCCATTCACCTTATCGATCACTTCATACCTTTCTTCCCTAGGACATACATACTCTGTCATCCGCATAACCTAAAGCTAATATTAACTGTTTTCCAATTACAACAGCATCTCTCCTGCCAATTCCTCAATACACTTTCTAAATCCGCCAAGTAAATATTAAACTGTTTGCACTAACAGATTTGTACTACTTTTTCTATTTTAAAGCACTCCGATAGTCTACTTCTACTCTTGCTTGTACCTTAGTCCCGTCATGCATCCTTCTTATCATATAGCATAAACTCCTATATTTACCCGCACCCTCTATTCTCCTCACAGCCTCGCCCAATTTACTTTATCAAATGTACAACTTTTTTCTTGCCATATTTTCTATCGTATTATATAATTTATCCAATTCCAATGTTGTGTTTTAGATTTTTGCAAATTATCTGTATAAACCGTTATAACAGTATCTTTCAGTAATCCGCTGAAACTTTCTATCTTTGCCCTATCATCTCTTTTATAACTGTCTTTTATAAATTCCTACAGTGGAGCTCCAATAATGGAAGATGAAGTGCCAAGCGGTATAAAGTTCCAAAATAAAAAACAAAAAAGAAAGTGCTGAAAACATCGAATCGAAGTTCCAAGAATAATTTTTGGTCATAGAACATCTAGTTCTCTAGTTCTCTTTCTCATTGGTATATATGACAGAAGCATCTTACCAAGATTTATTGCATTACCGAGAAAGTCCCATGCCGAAAATTTCAGTGAGTATCGAATCATAAGCCTGGTGACTCATGTGCTGAACAGTTTTCTGCGAGTGGATCAACCCGCACCCTCTATTGGCAAAACGTAGTTTGGGTTTTGAAACAATTTAGACAAGGAGTTTTGAAACAATTTGGGCACTAAGCGTTAACTGAAATTGATAATACGGACTTACAATTTATAGCAAATTTATGTTTGAATCAGAATAATATTTTGTCGCTGTTAATATTTTATGTACATTCGGAGCAAATATTTGGTGAGACACTTGCTGACGTAGGCTTATAAAGTAACTATCTGTAAAATATCATTCAGAGAAATTGCTAAAACTAATAGCCAGAACAAAATGCTACAAGCAAACCTTGCCAGAGCTTAGATAGTTTGTAAATATATAGTTTTTTACATCTATTTTCAACATGTAATACGATAGGGTTGTCTGTAAAGTAACAATTATTTTCATACAAATGTGTTGCGTAGTGTGAATCCGATTTGTTTAACGTAAATGACGAGTTATATTCCTTAAATCTAGTGGCAAAGCTTCTTCCAGTCTGGCCTATATATATGGCATTACATTCTGAACACCTAATTTATAGATTCTAGAACTACAGAATATGTTCTTTTTTGTTTTAGAGTTGTTAATATAGGTTTTAAATTGTTTTTAGTTTTAAATAAATGCTATGCTGTGTTTTAGGAATTTGGTTATTTTATTTGCTGGTGTTCCTATATATGTTAGGGTTTCGTATGGGTTTTAGGGTTTTTCTTGTGAATGATGGTAGCTTAAATTTTAGGATTTATTGAGTCTTTTTTTATTTAAATTTTGTCTAGTATGTTTTCTTTTTAACCGTTATTAGTGACTACTTGTTTAATTCGTGCCAGTTCCGAGGGAAAAATTTATTGCGTCAAGAGGCGTGTTAAGTAATCTGTGTACCATACACTGATAGACTGCGAGTTTGTGCGATTTTAGTTGCATGAAACTGTTGTGTATTTTAGTGTCTGAATGTGTACGTTTGTGAAAAATACTAAATTCCTGTTTATTTTGGTTTCTGGTGATGTTGATGACTAAGAAGTTTATGCTCTTGTTGTTATCAATTTCGATTGTGAATTGAATATCTTTGTCGATATTGTTAATATAATTTTAAAAAGTTTTGTCTTGTTGTTCCTTTCGATTTTATAGAATTACCTTCTGACCCAACAAATAAATTTCAAAAAGACGTATAAAGAACACTTCCAAACTGGAAATCAGTCATTACAGATAAAGAGAAATGTTTCCTCACCATAATGAACCCACAAGCCCGATCCCTCTATAGACTCTTGAAAACTCACAAAGAAAATAATGCCATTATATTACATGTTGAAATTAAAAGTAAAAACACTTTAGAAGCAATAGAAATTATAAAATTACATTACAATAATTAGATAGTTTGCTTTCTAATATGCAAGACAGGATACCGGAAAAACAGATTAACCTTAAGAGAAATAGCATATTGTTTAAACAAAAAGAAATTAAATGCCGTGCAAAGTTTAGCTGGATGAACAGTTACGGAGTTGGACGAAGTGCTAAATTAAATCGTTGAATTACCAAAAGAGGACAACCCAGGTCCACTTCTCGAAATATTCAAAATTGCAATTACGACATGTCAACTTACAAGTAAATGAAAGATAGCAAAGTACCAGTATTTTCTATAAATTCAGGAAATTGGTGAATTTGTCTTAGTAATATGCTCGCTGGAAAAATTATACTCCTAAGAATGAAAATCAATTTGAAGACAAAAGATCGGATAGGTCTACAATTGATGGTATAAATGTTGGCTGGATTCGACTCGTAAAACACATAAAGGCACTTAGCACAACATAAAGGAAGTTGGAGTCTAATATAGGAAACTGGTTGAAACTAGTTTCCTATATTAGACGTCATCCCCCTGGACGTCTGAAAATTGTTCAAAGCTGCAAGCTGGAATATGGTGATGAAGACACTGTACAAACCAGACCTATATAGAGCTAAACTATATATCCTCCTAACATATAATATATATATATATATATAGTACAAAAGTACATATAGGGACAGATAAAGACAAAAACTCTCAGCTTTAGGGTTCCACAGGGATCTATGCTAAGAAAGAGCGCCTAGAAATTTTTGAAGATTTCATATGAACGTAATTATGGTGGCAAGAGAAGCAAACGCAGCCCTGTAAGGATTTCCCGATGCAACGTATATAAAGACTTAAAACTTGATGCTGAGAAAATTGAGACAAAAATTTCTTAATACAGACATGTGCATATAGGAGCAGAACATCAAATTTTTAAATCATGTCCTTTGTGTTACGCTGGACTCCTCACTGAAATTTAGGCAACATATTAAATATCAAAGGTGAAAACTGTAAAACCGCCAACCTCTCGAAATAAAGCGAGTACTTTTAAATAGCAGGACAGAATCTATTACCTACTACAAAGCAATTTGATCTGCCGCAATGAATGTAGTCAGGATACCTGGTATACTTACAAAGTTTAGCATAGAGAACTAATTGATACGACAACTGGGTATAAAAGTATATTATCGGATGCACTTAGCGTCAACTGATTAACCTCCACAGCGACTGGTGGTGTAAAAAACGAAAAGAACGCTTCTAACAGAAGGAGGAAAATTATTAATTGGAACCGGAGTGGAAATCCATTTGGGCGGTTTGATAACGATAAGGCAATGATAGAACCAAAGAACGCTATATAGCGCATACTGACTGCAAATATGGATTTGAGAAAGTTGTGCGCAAGATGGGTGCCGCGATATCTCACGATGGAATAATAGCAGCGCCGTGAGAATGCTTCAATCGAGTGTTTGGCGAAGTTTCACAGCAATAAAAGCAAGTTTTTGAGTTGATTCATAACTACGGACGAAACATGAGTCCATTGTTTCATACCTGAGACAAAAGGACACTCAAAAAATGAACTTAAAGGAAGAAAGGAGAGAATCGACTCCAAGAAAGGCAACAGTTCCATCTTGAAATAAGGTTATAGTCAGTTTTTTGAGATGTTTGTGGGATAATTTTCATTGGTTATCTTCAGAAAGGAAACACAATGAAGGACGAGTACTATGCGAACATATTGGAGCTTTCGGGTGATGGAATCAAGAAAAACGGCCGCATTTGGCGAAAAACATAGTTTTGTTTCAACAAGACATGGACTAATTTATGCAACCGTTATCACGATAACCAAAATCAATGAGTTAAGATTCGAATTGCTTCCTCATGCATCCTTTTCGCCAGATGTAATCCCCTCGGACTACTATCTGTTTCCAAACTTGAAACAGTTGCTCGGTGATAAAAGATTTGCCAACAATGAAGGGGTGGGGTATGTGGTTGGAGGTGGACAATTCTATAAATAGGATATCAAAATTATTGAAGATCGCTGGGAAAAATGTATTAAGCTAATGGGTACTATTTGAAGAAATAAGGATATGTTTTCGTAAAGTTTTATATTTTCTTTGTTGGGTCGCGTACTTCTGGGACTATCTTCGTACATTAAAACTTAAATAAAACTTATGCGATGACTACGTTAAAACTTGTATTGAATTAATAATCAAATATTAATTTAAATAAGATAAATATACGTTTATAAATATTTCAAAATTTGGACGAAATAAAAAACTATATAATATTTTACAAGGTACTAAGTAATTATTTCCTAAAAACAGAATATGCAAAACTTTCTGTTTCCAAACTCGACACATGGACCATGTTTTCCTACTATGAAAATTCACGACCGCAATTAGAAATGTGTTTTTAGCATGGAATTCTATACATTTTTACCGAAACGAACGAGTTTTGGATGTAGGTGCACTGTTGTTGGTCAGATGTATAAAATAAATCTTTTAGCAACGAGCAACAAAATACGAGACCGGCTGATGGCAAAACACAAAAGTGTTGTTTTGGAGAAGAGGAAGAAGAAGCACATGGCAGCGGAGGATCTCACCTCCTCCTCCTTGTTAACTTGTACTAGATTGATTACATCTACGTTTCTCTTGCGAATTTGGCAAACGTTTTAGGACGTTTACTGTGAGGAATCGGGTTACCTGATTTAAATGTGGTAATATAATAATCTTTAGAAATTGACAATCTTGTATGTAAATACCCCTTATCGTGTTATAATTTGGAACTAATATTTTTATTTTCAAACATGCTATTCTTATTGATAATAAGTGATACCGTATGATGGGGTGAATAGGGACAAAAATAAAAAAAATGTAATATAAATTTACCCCTTAAAAATTGTTTTTATTTTGTTGCGCACACTGTCAGTTTCGTTGGTACGGGTCCTGCCAAGACACAGGTGAGTAATTGAAACCAAACAATCATTTCTAATTGGGTATTTGAGGGAGCAAAATTTTGTTTTCTCTTTCATGTTTTTTTTGATAGTGGTCGAGTTCGATGTCACAAACATTTTATAATATTTCACGGCTTATCACTGACTGCACTTCTTTAAATATATTTTGGTGACTAAATACCATTTATTAAATTAAAAATAAATTCATTCTAGATCAAATTTTTAAAGATCAGATTCTAGATCAGATTTTGTTAATTGTAAGAGGTGAATAGGGACAACGCTAAAATGTATTTTTATAATTTTTTTTTGTAGTTGCTATGTCGAGACATTACAAAATGTGAGGAATGCCGTTACGAAAAGCTTAGGAAAAATTTGGTGTTTCGAAATCTGCTTTGCACAGTATTTCAATCAGTATAAATTAGCTGGCAATTTAAATATGAAAAAAGGTGGACAAACAGCTATATCTGAATCCGTAGAAAGCGCTATAAAGTGCTCAATATTCAAGTTCTAGATGTTCTAGATGGGGCTACACTACATTTGATTTACGTTGCTTCATAAAATATTATTTAGACAGGGAAGGTATGCATACGAAAATTTAAAGATAACATGCATGTTGTGTAGTGGGCATTGGGCTTTCTAAAAGACATATAGATACCCTATCCCAGCGGTTTTGCCAAAATATTAAAAGGAACCAGGCGGATGTTTCTCCAACTGCAATAAAAAATTATTTCAAAGAGCTGGAGAAAACAAGTAAAAATATATCGCCTCACCTTCCGATAAATTACGATGAATCCGCTTTATCTGATGACCTCAGCAAACGTAAAATGATATTTAAAAGGGAATGCAAGTATCCCGAGCGCATAATGAATTCTAGCGAAGCTAGCGACTCTGTTATGTTTTTTTTACTACCGCCTCGAGGACTTTGCTCCCATGTTACATAATTTATAAATTAAAACACTTATACGGCTTGTGGACGGAAGGTGCTCCACTAGGATCCTTTTATAATAGAAGCAGCAGTGGGTGGATAGATGGGGCATGCTTTTTGGATTGGTTCCACAAAGTTGTAATCTGATACTGTCGACGTTTTCCTAGAAATAAAATGCTGATTGGTGACAATCATAGTTCACATATCTCCTTTGCGGTAGTGCGCCTATCAGACGAGGATGATATAAGTTTTGCATTCCTTCCAAGTAACTCCACGCATCTCACGCAGCCGTTGCACGTCTTCTTCTTTAGGCCGCTAACAATGAACTGGCGGAAAGTTCTAGAAACTCACAAATCAAAAAGTAAAGGCAGTAATGCATCTTTTGATAAAAATCACTTCCCAATGCTTATGAAAAAATATTAGAATTAATGAAACCTAATATGGATAGGGCAATACAATCTGGTTTAGAAAAAACATGGATATATTTTTGACAATTGAGCAAGTGCGAGAAAATATTTATTTTCGATAGATCTTCCTAATGGAAGATGTGTCGGAGTTTCAGCACTCTGATGTTACTATGGGTATGATCACAATATAAAATTATGACTAATCGAAACAAAAAATCTGTCGCCGAAGCCGGCTTGAGAAACCTCCAAAATTGTCCCGATACACCTCATTTTACGGTACTAACATTGTCATTAGAAACAAATACATCTGAAGTGATTTTATTCAAGATTACCGAAAGATTATCAAATTAAAATATCTCTTAAAATAAACTATTGCTCCCTATTGCAAACATACACCAGCAGGTATATATTATGGAGAGGTTTAATAAATGAATGCGACTATATTTTTGGGTCTTCTTGTTAACTTTTCGTAGCCGGAAATTTACCGTATAGCAAGGGCTACCTGGGTTAACATAACTCCAATAATTCTGTCGCCAAGCGACTTATTTCTGGAGCCGAGCGACTTTCTCTTATGCTTTATAGTCCCAGCAATTCCATATCTTCGTATCTTGCACCAACTGAAGTAGTTGTTGGAGACATTGTGAGATCTTTGCGAATAGGTCTGTTTTTTTTAATGTCTCAATGTCAAATATTAATCGTTGAGATGTCTCGTTTTCCTCCGGATACTATCAAATTTGATATCTGTACTGTCAGATGTATTACCTCAGAGACGCTTGTCCGCTTATGTAACCGTTTTGATTATCTTCCTGCCAAGTTTCATCAAAAATGAGTTTCTGGTATTCTAAGATATTCATAAGAAGCGTTATAATAATTATTTCCAATTGCAGTTTGAAAAAATTATATAAAACTATTGATTTATATCATGTGCTTTAATATTCTTCCAACTGATTACATCTTAACATACCATAAAGTAACGCTTGACTCAATCAGTCTTTCTAAAATGTAAAATTAACAAATTTCCCAGATGGTTATAAAACCATATCTGAAGTTGGAAACACTTGAGTGCTTTCTGTTCGTTTTCCGCGAAATTGGAGATCCAAATCAGAGGTACAGTTACAAATGAAAGAGTTTAAAAGGGGAGAAATTTTATTTTGGACCATCGCCCGCAGGCGGCACAACTTTTAATTAAATACCTAAAAAGCTATATATTTTTCGATAAACAGGTTATTAGGAAGTGCACGCACTCAATTTCTTTTTGATTCATTTGGAATTTGTAAAGTTTTCTCGATACTTTAAAAAATGCTTGCTGTTTATTATTAAACATACTAAAGAATTTGATTAACTAGTGCACGTATTTTATTTATTTAGTTAGGTTCATTTTGTGTTGTACAAGTTTTAACCCTAGAATAAATACTTGAATGATTTTATAGTACATTAATACTATTGTCTCGTAAATTTGACAACGTTTTATAAAAACAAAGAAGATTAGTTCAAACTTTTAGTTTTATTAATACCAAAATGAACACTTATTCTTTAGTCATCCGTTTAGGTATTCTAAGATAAGGCAAAGGAAAAAAAAAAATTATAAACACTCGGTACATCACTTCCCGCGATGTGCGCTTGAAATAGAGCGATTGCACCTAACGCAGTATGACGTGGTCATACGCCTTAATCGACTGGGGAAGTAAAAACATGTGGTACGTCTACCTTCTACGTGAATTGTGTTATCAGGTTCAGGGGCAAATTTAACAATTTCCCTTATAGCTTGACGGAGATTGCGGCGCAAATTTTATATTTTCAAGCTCTGTTCCATCCAAGGTCTGGCTAGTTGATGACATAGTTCCAATATAAATTTATTTCGCGAATTTTTTTTGTATATTATTACAACAGTATAGGGCATATGAATTAATACATGCTGCATTAATCATTCCGTAAAAAATACATAGCAGCCATCTTCTCGTTTTCCTACTACATGACGTGTTTCATCACTTTTGGTCAAAAGTGTCACCTCCTAATTTTGTATCGTTATAGTTCAAAATGATTTGTAGTTTTTTACAATTTTCCGATATTTCAGCTCCTTCGCGCATAGTTGACAGTAATAAAACTACTATATTCTTTTTGGGCACGTAAGATACCAATGTTTTGTTTTTGTCGAGACAAAACATTGATGAATGAAGTTCTCGTCCCTTTACTTCAATCATTTCCAAAGGGATTTCTTTCTAGGGATCTAGGATGTTCTGCATTTTGTAATAAAAGAGTCCCATATATGACGAATATATACAAATGTGTCGTTTTTCACCTTTTCTAATCTCGTTGATTTATCGTCACATGGTTTAAGCAGTTTATCAAGAAAATGAATCGCTCGCAACTCATACAAGATTTATAAAACCACCCTCAAATTGTGGAATCAAACATCTGTTCTGCATTTAAATGGTTATCCGTTTTTACAGCTGACATAATTAAAACAGCAAATAACGCCATCAATTGCTACCACATATGATATATTATTTACATAATTTATAGATTTTCTGACAATTTCTTCGCTGGTGTTCCGAATAATATTTATCATTTCACCTGAGAAGAAATTGAGAAGATATTCAGATATATTTGTGTATCTTGCAGCTTCACCTTTAGAACCCGATAAAAAGTGAATTACATTTCGACTAGCGGTTCTTTTTGATCTATTTGGAAGTTTTGTAGACCACTTATGTCGATTCTATCCTTTCAATCTAGTATATTTTGGTATCACTCGTTTTCTTTTCATCGAGCTGAACAAAGTAGGCAACGGTATATCATCTCTAGAGGAGGAACTGCATTCTTCGTTTGCTTCATTGATATATTTAACTTTTGGATTTGGTATAAGTGTTCTATTTACAGGTGGCTCAGAACTCTCTTCAATAATCTTGTTCTCGTCCAAGTCATTATCAGATATACTTCCAATTTCTAAATTATCTTCTTCCCAATCACTTTATATGTCTTCATGAAATTACAAGTCCGAATCATCTTCTCCAGTCATTATTTTGCCTATTTCAGCTTATAATTCAGCTTCGGTCAGCAGTGTTTTATAGGATCCCACTTTCTATAATGAGTTGTAATATTATTACGCACAAAAATATAAATTAAGTAATAGATTTACCTAAAAATATTAAATCACAACTTAAAAAATATATATCCATAAACACTACAGATTCGTAAATTTGATAACATACACATTTAATACTGGCATGTAGCGGCACAAAATAAAATGTTCAACTGTGCACACATTCAGAAGAACACTAATTAGGAAGGTATTGTGACCAACAGCTTCAAACAAGGATCGCAACCCAACCAATTTGCGCAAATAAATCCAAGCGTCGTAAATACTTAAATTTAAATTCAGATTTTATATATTTCCGATAAATAATTTATAGCTTGTAATACTAATATTTAAATAGAAATAGAGTGATATCGAATTAGTAATATTAATGTGTGATATCACGTTATTTTTTGTCACAAGGGATTCTGTGAAACCTAACTGGAAAAAAAAAATTATTACTATTCGATCAATGCTTAAGATTTTTAGGGCAGAGGGTTGTTCTCTCCGACGTGACATAGGTGAGATGGGACTTTTTACATGGGTTAGCGTGGTAATTCTATGCTCACAATTATAGTAGGTACCTGACTCCTTCGTTATTTTATAAGATAGCACTTTAGTTTAGCTACGTCTAGCAAAGTTATTAATTGAATAATTGATACGGAATGATCTAATCTAAATCCCAGAGTTAACCCCACTTAACTTAGAATAAAACCTAGGCCGGACCATCGCTAAGCTGGACGTACCGTTTTCTAAGTCTGCCTTTTGTGGCTGAGTAATTACTGGTAACGTCAATCCTTAACGATAGCCATAAGCCCTAATAATTCAGGCAGCAGTAACAAAATAGTTAATAAACTTAATCAGTTTGTATTGGTCGTTAAAAATGTTCACGTACAATCTCATGGCATGCCCATTCATTCCCATACGTAAAGTAAAATAATCTTCGGTTTGCACTTAATGGAATAAATCAACACTTGAATAAAAGTCACTTTATGATTTGTTCAATTGCATCAAAGAAATGTTAAACTAGGTACTTACAGATTTTTCCGCTGTACACAAACTATTTATTTCTTATTATAGAGTAACGCACCATTATCTTAATTCTTTATTTGTATTTCTTTTCGCTTTTCCTTTATTAACAAACTTGTTACTAATTACATTCTACTTTAATTTATTCATCAAAATTATACTCAAGTTAATTTACCTGAATTATTCAAAAAAATATTAATGCTAAGTACCGTGATAGATTCGACGAATGCATAATAAAATAATTAATAAATTTATGATCACACGTTAATTAGACATGACTTTATGATGAATGTAATCACCCTAATAACACGGAACTTGGAGTATAATGATCGATCATTTTCTGTTTAGAAACTTATAAAAAATTATGTTAGAAATACTAGTAATCAAGAAAGACTGTCTTCCTTGGCATTACTTACCATTGAAGCTTCAGTATTTAAATAATTAAAATTGACGTTAGACATTTTGTTTTATTTTCAGAGTATTAAGGAAAAGTATACCTATAAAATAGGCACATCGGGAAGGCATATAATTTCATTAGTGCCTAGGTCCCTCAAATGTCTTAATCCACCAATCAGGCGCTCTTGTTCTGTTTCAAATGGAGCTTTTAAGTCGCTTCTACGTTGAAAAAGTTCGTTCGGGAGTTGCTATTGAAACAGGCTGAGATGCAGAAAATTGCAGCATTGTTTGTATATCTGGGTAGAAGTCCGTATCACATAAGTTAATGGCTTCAAGAGTAGTAGATGTTTTTCAGAAGATCTATCCACCTTATGTACCATAGCCCAAAATCGTGGGATTGTATCTGCGTCAGTTTTATCAAGATCTCTATAGAATTAATTAGATAAGTAAGTCTTTCGAAAACTGCATACTGACTATATATATAACACCTATTTAGCTCAAAAGAAGCTGGTCATGTTAGATGGATCAATTTCTGTCATCGGTGCAAGCCTTTATCTGCTTTTGGTACTATATTGTCATCAGTTTATGAAAACCAAACCAAATACACCAAAGCTATAGAACAAAACAATTTAAATTTTATATGCAAATTTAGAAAAAAAATTTTTGCTGCTACTAGAGCAATAACTTCCATAGTTAAGATTTCTCCCATCTCTTCGTTACAGGTACGTTGGACTTGCTATCACATTTTGTATTGCTAAATCGTGCCTTCCTTTTTTTGATATTTCAGGTCCAGCTCCTACTAATCCAGTTTCTATTCTTAGACAAAATTCCTTTATATTTATTCCATTATTGTTATCACATCGCTTCTGAATAATTATTAACGTATTTACTATGTTAGCATTAACAAAATGCCAAATATTAGCGGTCATTACTTTCTATCAATTTCACACGTTTGTTTCATGTCCGCTTTGCCAACGAAACCTATGTTTTGTTTATAATTTTTCCAAATAGAGGCGACACGTTTTTAGCTTCGCCATTTTTCTTCTTCCTCGCGACATGGTCTGATTTAGATGGATCTTGTATGTATTAGAATAGGACAACTCTTTTATCCATCGTCTTTACACAAGAAATTCCATCACCGAAAATCCACTCTCCAATCAAATACGCCACGCTTGAGTTTTAAAATCAGGTGGACACATTTTCTTTGTTTGCGAAAATATTTTCCTGTTGGAACTGTCTTCGTAATGGTAAGGGCGTAAAGTAGTTGCTAAAATATACAACAAAATTCTTTCCAACCAATGAGCTTGTCAAACCTTTAATAATTATTAAAGATTTATGCCCTCGAATTATAATTCGAGGGCATAATATTTTTTCATCAACATCTTTGATTTGCCCTGTATATATCTGATATTCATTTATGTAGCGATTTACATCTGCTCTAGTCCATACCTTATAGCTCCATTTAATAGATTTATTGGACATATATTGGCGGATCCAAGATCGTCCTTAGAAACATTTCATAGATTCTTCTATTGATATTGTTTGATGAATTATAAAGAAAAATGGATATTTTGAAGTAGAGGACTCAAAAATTGGAGCAACTTATAAAATTTACCATAGTCTTGGTTCAAATGTCGTTCAAAGTAAAGTTACTCCATAGCCAATCGAGACGTGTGTGGCGCGTTAGAGCAGAAATATAGGAATCTCGCAGTTCTATTTTTGTTGAGCAATAACACCGTTAACTAAGTAATCTTTTGATATGTATTGATGTCCATATTTTCATTGTTTTCGCGTTTGTAGGAACAACTGGTTTTCCTTTTTAGCTAGCGTTCCAGTTGGTTTGAAAGGCAAAATCGTTGATCGTTTGTTCATTTATTAGACGCTCAAAAAGGTCAAGTGGTGATTTCGGATATGTCATTAGGGCCACTTGTTTCGGAATAAATATTTAACTGGCTGTCAATATTAGGCATGTATGATGATTTTATCCAAATAAATTTGTCCTTTGGTATAAAATGCGAGAGTAGGAGATGGTTTTCACTGAACTTTCTCTATTTTATCCTTTGACATATTTATTTCAGTACCATCATCAACTTCATCAAAATTAACAACAGAATCTCCACCTTAACTTTTCCAAATCCAAAAGTATTCAATTCTTTTTTCTAAAAAAAGGAAGTACATAGGTATGTGTACTGTAACGAGAAAAACATCGTCTTGCAAATTAATTTCGATATATTCGTTAGCTTCAAAGGATATTCAACTAGCAAGCATCATTTCTTTTGTTATCTTATAAGTACCAGTAAAACATTTTAAAAGAGAACCATTTTATAATTAAATGTGTCTAATTAGAACAATGCGTTAAGCATAAAGGTTTAAGGTTTATCTGTGCGAGTCACGGGCAAAAGGTTATTTCGTTCTATCTGTCTGGAGGATTGAGCCATTAAAACTACTTTTGCACAGCTCCTGAGAGTGGATGCATGCCCAGTAGCCACCGTCTCCAGGTACTAGACACGGCTAAAATAATGTACAACATACTGAATACATGCCATTCCCGTTAGTTCAACGAGTGGAAAAAAGATAAAGCGACCCCTATAATCAAAACTCATTATGCTAAACTTTAACATTTGACTTGTTACCCTATAATAATCTCATTAGCGCACACTTACCTGCAAAAGTTCGGGTGTATCCTGTTAAACAACTGGCTATTGTCGCTCCGGGGAAAAATCGGCCATATAAAATAATAGGATTTCCCGTTAGTGCATCAGTTCTCTAGTAAATTTTTTAACTAAAATCTAGAGCAAAAGTACGGTTAGTTGTACCGCTGAAGTAGTATGTATAATATAAATATGTAAGTTCAATTTAGTATTTTTTTGGGAGTTGGAAACAAAAATCCAAAATAATAAATAAGTAAAAAAAAATGATCTCTACTTGCGCTTTAGAGATCATTTTTTTTTTACTGTACGATTACATAGACTGGACGATGCAGAAACGCCGCTAGCTACACAAGGATATGGTGAAAGAAATGAAAGAGGGTAAATGCTGCTTGAGTTCCTGATGCAGAAAAATATGTTTGCAATGAACAGTTTCTTTAATAAGACACCCCAGAGAAAATGGACCTGGCTGAGTCCTGATAGAAATACTAAAAACGAGATAGACCTATTAATATCAAATAGAAAGGAAATTATGTCGGACGTATCAGTTTTAAACAAATTTACAAGTGGGAGTGACCACAGAATGGTTCGAGCACGCATAGAAATAAATTT